>CM077148.1:201015819-201299306 GCA_039583875.1 Platanthera guangdongensis
GAGAGCCATGTGGACGGACTTGAGCAGATCATTCTTGACTATCCTGGATGTCCTGACTTCGGCGAGATATACGCAACCTTATCCCGAGACCCACCCGAACCTGTCGATGGCTTCCAGATTTGGGAAGGTTACCTTTACCGGGGTTCCCACATGTGCATCCCAAGCACTTCATACCGGGACTATCTGATTTGGGAGCTTCATGCGGGCGGAGCCGCCGGGCATTTTGGCAGGGATAAGTCCATAGCTATCGTAGAGGATAGATTTTATTGGCCAGGTCTAAAGAGGGACGTGGCTAGAGTTGTTCGACATTGCCGCATGTGTCAGACGGCGAAGGGAACTAACAAAACACGGGACTATATACGCCCTTGCCGGTCCACTTAGACCCTGGGAGGATTTAGTATGGACTTCGTACTCGGACTGCACGCACGGTTCGAAAGCACCGACTCCATTTTTGTCGTGGTTGACCGTTTCTCTCAAGATGGCGCACTTCATCGCTTGCTCTAGGACCGCCGACGCATCACGTGTTGCTTCCATTTTTATTCGGGATGTCTTTAGATTACATGGCCTACCAAAATCCATAGTCTCAGACAGAGATGTTAGATTCGTGAGCTACTTTTGGAAGACCCTCTGGTACAAAACGGGTACTACCTTGAAGTTTTCATCTGCCTATCACCCCCAGACGGACGGACAGACTGAGGTGGTGACCGTAGTCTAGGGAACTTGCTTAGGTGTCTCGTTGGCGAACATGTGGCTAGTTGGGACTCTGTCCTTCCTGTCGCGGAGTTCGCCTCAATAGTTCGGTCAATAGGTCACCGGTTTGAGCCCATTTCACGTAGTATTAGGGTATGAGCCCAAGAAGCCCATTGACCCCTTCCTTACCATTAGAGGCCCGTCCTAGCGAGTCGCCGAGTCTTTTGCACGTCACTTGCATGATTACATGAGTCAGTCCGTCGGCAAATTATTTCAAGTAATGACAGCTATAAAACCCATGCAGATTTAAGCAGGCGAGAACAGGTTTTCCACGAAGGTGAGCAAGTAATGGTCCGAATCCGGGCGGAAAGGCTCCCACCAGGGCCTGCAAAAAATTAAGCGCTAAGCGAATCGTTCCCTACTCGATCATTAGGCGGATCGGGACAAATGCCTACGACTTAATATCCCCGCAAGTATGGGCATCCATCCGTATTCAATATTGAGGACTTGACTCCGTATTATGAACCTCGTGAATATCGGACCCGAGTCGGAATGATCACCACCCTTCCACCCCGCCACCAGCGACAGCTTCGGCCCACTCGCCTCCACCTCTGACCTTGCTCCTCCTACCCGCCCCTTGGGAGTCCATCATCTATGGTGACACCGCATGCAGCCGCTGATCGTACCGGTATCCATTTCACGAGCGCAGTCTACTGAGAGTATTACAGATATCATCACCCATGAGTACGTCCCTTCCACCACGGGACTGTCATGCCGCTACTTGGTTCGTTGGCGAGGCCGCTCGGCCTCTGATGACACATGGATTTCTACCTACAGAGTTGGACCGACTCGCCCCTTGGGCTTCGACGACAGTATGATTCTCTCCATTCATCGGAGATGAATTCTTTTCAGTCGGGGGGAGTTGATGGGGGACCATCGGCCGTAACAAGGCCCTAACGCGGGGCCCACTTTCGTATATTCTCGCCGGAAGACTTGAGCGGAGGGACGATCCGACCCGCGGATGCGTCCGGATGCGTGCGCGAATCTTTTTGATATATATTTGTTATTTTTACTTTCATTTGCTTATGTTTGGCACGAGGACTCGTCGGCCAATCATAGCCGTCGAATCCGGGTTGCCCTAATGTTAGAATATTATAAATAGGAGTGTTAGAGGCTTGGAGAGACTCATTGCTGGTTTTGGAGAAGAGATTCCCGACCTCCGCGATCACGCCACGGTGCCGACGCCGTGGAGCCCTAGGTGTTGACTCCTAGCGGTGGAACTTCACCCCAAGTACTACCCATCCATAACCTTCTTTTTCCCCCTCCGAAACCCTCATCCGCAACCCCTATAGCCCCCAAATCCCACCCTACCGCTGTCCAGAAACCCAGGAATTACTGTTCACCCGTACTGTTCACCGCCGGAATGTTCATGTTCATGCGCACTGTTCATCCGCTGGTTACTGTTCATCCCGCCGTTACTGTTCACCCGCCCCCTCATTTCTTCTCCCCTCGTGGATCCACTTCCAACCGCCCCGAAAACCTAGATCTACTTTGATCTAGCGCTACCCTTCACCGATCTACCCTCCACTTACATTTTCCCCTCCGTAACCCGGATCCGTCATAATATTACCGGATCTACCCGTTTCCAACCCTCCGCACCCATCTTCCACCGTGGACAACCACCGTTTCGATTCACCAACCCGGATCTAGTCCCGAACCGCCGGATCTCTCCCGTCTCGGACATCCCTTATGTTTGTGAGTTGTTTGTTGTATGGATTTCTAGTTCTCAGTTTTGATATTTTTGAGATAGTTTGTGCTTGCATAAAATGTTTTGTTGTGGAATTTTGCCCGTGAAAGTGTTGATTGCAGGAAGGAACTATTCGCAGCGCGCTAATTTGGCCCTCCGCTTGGAGGAAAAGCTTGCTTATTGCCCTAAAGAATCATTGTTGCCTAATTTATTATGTGTGGTTGTGAATCATTGTTTGAATAATTGCCTAACGGGTTTTGTGCATCTCATCATAGCATCCACGTGTCCACTCACTAGAGTCAATCTTAGGTGCATATAGATAGCCTACCCTACATCATTACTTCTTTTGGCACCGTTGCTATTAAATATTTAGTATTAAAACTTCTGTTAGTTTTCTATAGGAACATCCATTTTATTACATAATATGCTCACTTTTTATTTCATATTGTTTTGTACATTTTGGCTGGATAAGCTTACTTCACTGGACTAATATGATATCAATTCTATTTGCTTCTAGGATTTGAATTATCACAACCAGGGGATTTAATTGCACAGAATGATCCCACTAGTGGATCGGAACAGAAACTACCATTTATAACACCTGAACCATTGAGAGAAGATCAGGTGCAAATGCTGTCAAGTTTCTATCACACCCAAAAGTTAGGGGCTCACCTGTCATTTACAGGCGCTCTTTTCTCGAGAGGAAAGGGCTAACAAAGGAGGAAATAGATGAAGCATTTCAGCGTGTACCTGTATGCCTTAAGCCATTTATGATTTCTATCATTTTCTTGGTATCAAATTAGTTACTATTATGCTTGACAATCTTTATGAACTACAGGATCCCCCTCCTAGTGCTATAACGGCTGCTCCTGTTCCGACAAGTCAGTAATCACTGTCATTTTTTTTTTCTAGTAACGATTCTTAAAGTAGTAATATTTTAAACCCGAGCTACTAATGAGCAACCTCTTTTTGTCTGAAGGGGCTGGGTTTAGTTATTATTCCATACATCAGCCAATGCGGCTAGAATCTATAAACCTAATTGAATCTTTTTCTACATGTTCTCTCTTTTCCCATGTCTAACACTTGAAAATTGTACTCCTAATAGCTACTATGTATTTGTTTTAAGTGGAAAACCTTACAAGTTTAAACCACTATTTTTAAAGATAGATTTCCGTCCTTCTGAGGAGAAGTCACAGTGCTAAAGGTCTTAGCGGCCCATATTGTGGAATTTGCACCATGTTACTCAGACTCACACACATGATCTATTAATTGATTCCGGATTGGTTTCAAAAATTTCCTTTAGACATGGCCTAGATTGTTCTATCCATGCAAGCAAGACTTGTTGTTTACAAAAAAATAATTCTAACAAGACTGAACCTTTTCATTAGCTTAAAAACACATGATTGTTGAAGTACCTATTTAAAACGTATCCGGATACAACTCTATCTTGGCATTGCAATATAATAAAGTCAAATAATCTGTCGTTGATGTGTGATATGTTTTATTGTGCTTTGCTTTACATGTGGAAGCTACTACGGCTAGAACATCTACTACCTTGCAGCCCCAAGTTCCTGTTCAGCCTCCCCTCCCAACAACAGCTCAAGTTGGTGTTGTTTCTTTGGCTCCAACTTCCCATCAACCTAGATTCAGTTGGTTCCATGCTTTAATTGCTTTTGGAGTGCTTTCTGCTTCTGGAGCTGGATCAGCTCTATTGTTTAAGGTCGATATAATCTATTTCTCTGACATGTAATTAAACCCATTACTATTGTTAAATGTTTCAGCTGAATCTTTTTTGAATGCTTTTTTGTTCTTTCATTATGTGTCTACGGAGGTTCTTCAAGGTTGTTGTATTACATTTGTTTGCATTTTTTGATCATGTGAACCTTTTTCGTGCACTCAGAAAGCGGTTCTTCCTCGTTTAAAAGCTTGGATCAGGAGGGTGGCAGTGGAAGAAATTTATCTGCTAAGGAGGTTAAGGCAAGCAAAAGCTTGGCTGAAGAAACAGCAGAAGCTGCTAAAGCAGCTGCCTCAGCTGCTGCCATTGCTGCTACAGCAAGTCAGGAATTTTTAAATTCAAAAATAGAAGGTGCCACCGCATAATAATGATTGAGGAATTATATGAATTTCCTTTTAATTACTTTTTATGTCCTTGAACATTTTTTACTTTTTTTTGCTTTGGGCATTTATGTGATACTAATCAGTGCGGTACTTGGTTTTCTTGACCCTGCAATGACCAAAAAATTCTGTCCTCACTTTATGCAATAACTGACTCAATATAGTTAGAATAAGGCTGCTGATGATGATTATGTATTTGTATTGTAATACAACTGCTTTGCCTTTTTATTAGATCGGAAATATTTTGAAGCTTTCATGGGAATGATTGATGTGCAAGTGAAAGAAATGAAATCCATGAGTGAAGCTATTCATAGATTAGGAAAGGCAAGGGATCAAGAGAAGATGATAGAAGATTATGCCCAGTATGCTACATCAAATGGTAAGTTGTTTTTATGATCAATTTTGGTCTTTTTTTGCTTGATAATTGTCTGTAACTTTCATAAATCACAATGGATTGATTACTAAAATATAAACTGTTCCTTTTTATGTTATGAAAATTGGAAAGTTTTGAGATGATATGACGTGTGGTTATCATCATTTGGAAATTGGAATTGGAAAAAGAAATATTTTTCTTTCTTTTTCCTAGAAGGTAAATGAACTTTTTTGAAAGAGCAGCTTGGATGTGTTTTTTCAAAGCTAATAAAAAAGTTAATTTTTTTGTCTACGAAAGCATTATGTAAAACCAGTCTATGTCAGTCTCAAGCCTAGATGAGAAATGGTGAGGTTTGTGTTAGGCAGACGACCAACGTAAAATTTAGTCATCCTTATGAATATGGATCGTTTGAGAAATTGTGCAAAAGCTAGGTTGTTCCCCTTAAGAAACACGTTATATGGTCCAAATGCGACGTCTTGGTAAGGGCTGCTACATTTCTAGGACTTGGATGTAGTGTTAAATATGCAAGAGTCATTGTCATATGGTCCGAATGCGGCGTCTTGATAAGGACCGTTGCACTTCCAAAAGGACTTAAGTGTAGTGTTAAATAGGCAAAATTCTCCACATATTAGACGTCATAGGAAAGTATGTTATAGGATTTGTGACCGACTTAGGTTTGGAAGTTGGAATATAGGTACGCTAACAGAAAAGACGATGAAAGTAGTGAATACGATGATTAGGTAAAAAATAAATACCTAATGTCTTCAAGAGACTGGATGGGCATGTGAGAAATCTAAATTTTTAGGCAATTTATGTTTTAAGCTATGATACAAGAAAAAAATAAAATAAGCAATGAGGTAGATATTATTGTGGATACTGCTTGGAGGGATGAAGTTGTTGGAGTAAGTAAAAAATGTGATAAAATATCGACTATTAAATTGGTTATAGGAAATGAAACTATTAATGTGATATGTGCCTATGCGCCATAAATAAGATTAAATGATGCTATTAAAATGTAATTTTGGGAAGACTTGGATGATTTAGTAAAGAAAATCTCATAAAGAAAAGAATTTCATGGGAGGGGACTAAAAGGACATTATATTGAAGTAAAATATAGATTATACAACCGTTTATGGATGATTTGAGTATGGAGAAAGAAACGAGAAATGACGAACCATATTAGACTTTGTCATAGCACATGAGCTAATCGTGACAAATACGTTTTTCATAAAGAGGAGCAAATATTTAATTATATTTTAAACGGACCAAATAAGTCACAAATTGATTATTTTATAACTCGCAAAATGGATAAAATGATTTGCATGGATTGCAAAGTCATACGAAGAAAGAGTTTGACAACACAACATAGGTTAGTAGTGTTAACGTACAATTTAAATATAATAAATTTAAGACAAGAACAAAAATGTTGTCAAAAATTCGGTGGTGGAACTTGAAGATACAAAAACGGGTTTTTTCAAGACAACAATTATGGAACAACTAGTTGATGACTCTTATGTTAATACTAGTATCTTATAGGAAGTTGTCTTCACATTTAAGGATAAGTGAGAAGAACGTACTTGGATAATCAAAAAGTAGTGCACCTCCAAATGAAGAATCTCGGTGGTGCAAATAGGAAGTGCAAGACAAAGTGAGGGCAAAGAGGGTCAGCTATAAAACACTTTATGCTTGTAGAAATGATGAAAACTTGGCAGAGTATAAAGTCGACAAGAAAGAAGCTAAATATGCAGTAAGTAAACCAAGAAGTCAAGTTTATGAAGAATTTTATAAGCAATTAGAATCCAAAGATGAAGAGCGTGACATATATAAAATTGCTCGAGCTAAAGAGAGCAAGACAAAAGATTTAAATCAAGTTAAATGCATAAAATGTGAAATAGAAATAGTTTTGACAGATGATGTGTGTATTAAAGAGCGATGAAAAAGTATTTTTATCAACTTTATAGTGAAACAAAAGACAATAAATTGAAATTGGAAGAGTTAAGTAAATCAGAGTAGTATAAGAACATAACGTTTTAGTGTTTAATGCAAACTTTATAATTGACATTTAATTTCTTGTGAAAAATTGAAATAATGATAAGCTATTAAAGTTGCAATGCTGTGTAAAATTCAAAATAATGTTGAATTTTCTTCACTTAAAGTTATTTCACGAAGCTCATTCTATTTTTGACCAAATAAAACCTTCCCCTCATTGCACATTATTATATTAACATGATTGCATTTTTCTCATTTTGACCAGGAGCAGCTCCTTGTCATAACTTTTTCAAATGTTCATTTTATGATGTTATGACACAAAATGATGTTGAATGAAGGGTTTTAATGGAATATATGTCATGATTTCCTATGGATTTTTTTATCCCACTAGTAGGTTCTTAAAGAATTTGACATAAAATCCAAAATCTCAATTCCTAGCATGTAATATAGGTCAGATGCTTCTTAATTATTCATATATTTGTCGTGAAGTGTAACAACTACAAGATTTATAGACCTTATGATGAAGATCGTTCGCGAGACATCATGGGATTTAATTGGGATTTTTAGATTTGTTGGAAGGAGTAGGAAAATAACAAGTGCAATTTTATTCATCTCATATAGGGGCTAATTCATAGGACTACAATAAGATGCAAAACATCGATAGCTGGTGTGAGACTAAACAACCATTGACTAAGACACCTTAAATAATAATATAAAATAATAACTCCAACACTTTCTCTCAAGCTGAAGGGGGACCCTTCAGCTTGAACACATCAAATAATGACAAAGGAGGTAAGCGATGCAGGACAAATATCAGACGATCCACCGGGGAAATTCCAAACTGGGAATCAAGCTGGGATCATAGCCACACATGATGTTGACCCACACACGACGCAGAACCCGCACATGACGTGGACTCGCCGGAAACCGGTCAACGAACATCACCTACACACATGCGAAAGAGAATGAAAAATGTGGAGCACATCAAACGAGCAACCAAGGATAATCTGTCGGGAATAATCCGCACAAAGGGCGGTCCCTCACGACACAGTCCCGCACGACACGGTCTTACGCGACACAACCCGTTGAGATTAAAACACCAACATCAATCGCGTCCAAACACACGACCAATCAAAATAAAAATGGGGAGACACAAACAACATAAGCCTGGAGGTCGTGCGAAATAAAGAATAAAAGTCGGGAAGATCATCCGAGTCGCTTTCTTCCCAACACTCCCCCTCACGTGGATAACACGTGCATGAAGACATAACACGACGATACGAAGCAACTAATAACAACAAAAAATTAAAAGGCCACACAAAATGACCAAAAACAACACAAGTTCAGCTTTGGCGAGAGATCAACGCCCTAGAAGGGGTATGCTGCAGCTGGATTCAGAGCAGCGAAGTGGCTGGGGCATGAGAGAAGCAATTTGGAACGAATTCATCCTTGTTGAAGTAGCAATCACAGATGCCGTAGAAGAAGCCGTTGAAATGGGTAGCAGCGAGGCACGGAAGAACTGCAAGGGGCAGTGGACCTAGAAGTCGGCCAAAGAGGGCACAAGAGCTTCTACGAGCTTTGAATATGGAGTCGGGAGGGACAAGAGCAGCGACAGACACGATCGTTGATGAGGAGAAGAGTCGGAAATTGCTACAGACACGGGCGTCAAAGAGCAGTCGGGAACGCACTCAAAAGCTGCCACCAGTATCAGCAATGGAGGCATGACAGGAATGCAACGGCTGCAGTTGTCGTCGAGGATAGCACCAACAACTGAGGATAGTCGTCTTCGTCGTCGAGGATAGCACCGACGGCTGAGGTCGTCGACGATAGCAACATCAATTGAAGGAGACATGATCGATATCGTCGACGCAGGTGAATAATGACGGGAGAAGAAGACACAACGAGCTTTCATGGGTGGAAGGACCGCTCTCGTTGATGGAATCACGGGACGATCTCGTCGACAGGAGCGGGGGGAGAAGCAGCCCTTCTGAAGCCCTAACAGAGGATTAGACCGAACCAAAGCAGAGAAGCGGAAAACTGCTCGACCGGGGAGGCACGGGGAAATTAAGTGGCAGCCACGAGAATAAAATTTTTCGGGTTTCAGATATTTTGACTCTGATACCATGTTGGAAGGAGTATGAAAATAACAAGTGCAATTTTATTCATTCCATATAGGGGCTAATTTATAGGACTATAATAAGATGCAAAACACCGATAGCCTGTGTGAGACTAAACAACCATTGACTAAGACACCTTAAATAATAATATAAACTAATAACTCAAACACTCCCCCCTCAAGCTGAAGGATGACCGTCGACTTAGACACATCAAATAACGACAAAGGAGGTAGGCGATGAAGGACAAACATCAGACGATCCACCGAGGAAATTCCAAACTGGGGAATTAAGCTGGAGACATAGCCACGCACAACGCTAACCCACACACCATGTGGACTCGTTCAAAATCGGTCAACCAACATCACCTACACACATAACATGCGAAAGAGAACGAAAGATGTAGAGCATATCATCAAACGACAACCGGGGATAATCCATCTAGGATAATCCGCCTGGGATAATCCGTCGGGGATAATCCGTCGGGGATAATCCGCACAAAGGGCGGTCCCACACGTCACAGTCGCGCATGACACGGTCTCACGCGACACAACCCGCTGAGATTAAAACACCAACATCAATCACGTCCCAACACACGACCAATCAAAAGAAAAAATGGGGAGACAAACAACATAAGCCTGGAGGTCGTGCAAAATAAAGAAGAAAAGTTGGGAAAGATCATCCGAGTCACTTTCATCCCAACACTCCTCCTCACGTGGATAACACGTGCATGAAGACATAACACGACAATACGAAGCAACTACTAACAACAAAAAATTAAAAGGCCACACAAAACGACCAAAAACAACACAAGTTCAGCTTTGGAGAGAGATCAACGCCCTAGAAGGGTATGCTGCAGCTGGATTCAGAGCAGCGAAGTGGCTGGGGCATGAGAGAAGCAATTTGGAATGAATTCATCCTTGTTGAAGTAGCAATCACAGACGCCGTAGAAGCAGCCGTTGAAATGGGTAGCAGCGAGGCACGAAAGAACTGCAAGGGGCAGTGGACCGAGAAGTCGGCCAAAGAGGGCACAAGAGCTTCTACGAGCTCTGAATTTGGAGTCGGGAGGGACAAGAGCAGAGACAGACACGATTGTTGATGAGGAGAAGATTCAGAAACTGCTACAGACACGGGCGTCGAAGAGCAGTCAGGATCGCACTCAGAAGCTGCCGCCAGAATCAGCAATGGAGGCATGACAGGAATGCAACGGCTGCAGTTGTCATCGAGGATAGCACCAACAACTGAGGATAGTCGTCTTCGTCGTCGAGGATAGCACCAACGGCTGAGGTCGTCGATGATAACATCAATTGAAGGAGACAGGATCGATATCGTCGGCACAGGTGAATAATGACGAGAGAAGAAGACACAACGAGCTTTCATGGGTGGAAGGATCGCTCTCGTCGATGAAATCACGGGACGATCTCGTCGACAGGAGCGGGGGAGAAGCAGCCCTTCTGAAGCCCTAGCAGAGGAGTCGACCAGACCAAAGCAGAGAAGCGGAAAACTGCTCGACGGGGGCGGCACGGAAATTAAGTGGCAGCCACGAGAATAAAATTTTCCGGGTTTCAGATCTTTTGGCTCTGATACCATGTTGGAAGGAGTAGGAAAATAACAAGTGCAATTTTATTCATTCCATATAGGGGCTAATTTATAGGACTACAATAAGATGCAAAACACCGATAACCGGTGTGAGACTAAACAACCATTGACTAAGACACCTTAAATAATAATATAAACTAATAACTCAAACACTCCCCCCTCAAGCTGAAGGAGGACCCTTCGACTTAGACACATCAAATAACGACAAACGAGGTAGACGTTGAGGGACAAACATCAGACGATCCACCGAGGAAATTCCAAACTGGGGAATCAAGCTGGAGACATAGCCACACACGAAGCTGACCCACACACGACGTGGACTCGTTGAAAATCGGTCAACCAACACCACCTACACACATAACATGCGAAAGAGAATGAAAGATGCGGAACATATCATCAAACGGGCAACCAGAGATAATCCATCTAGGATAATCCGTTGGGGATAATCCGTCGGGGATAATCCGCACAAAGGGCGGTCCCTCACGACAAAGTCCTGCACGACACGGTCTCGCGCGACACAACCCGCTGAGATTAAAACACCAACATCATTCGCGTCTCAACACACGACCAATCGAAAGAAAAATGAGGAGACTCAAATAACATTAGCCTGGAGGCCGTGTGAAATAAAGGCTAAAAAGTCGGGAAAGATCATCTGAGTCGCCTTCATCCCAACATTCCCCTCACGTAGATAACACGCGCATGAAGGCATAACACAATGATACAAAACAACTATTAACAACAAAAAATTAAAAAACCACACAAAACGACAAAAAAACAACACAACTTTAGCTTTGGCGAGAGATCAACGCCCTAGAAGGGGTATGCAGCTGGATCGAGAGCAGCGAAGTGGCCCGAGTATGAGAGAAGCAATCTGGAACAAATTCATCCTTATTGAAGTAGCAACCACAAACGCCTAGTAGAAGAAGCGTTGAAATGGGTATCAATGAGACACGAAAGAAATGCAAGGAGTAGTGGATCGAGAAGTCGGCCAGAGAGGGCACTAGAGCTTCTACAGGCTCTGGATCTGGAGTCGGGAGGGACAAGCAACAACAGACACAATCGTTGATGAGGAGAGGAGTCAGAAGCAGCTACAGACACAGGCGTTGATGAGCAGACGGGATCGTACTTAGAAGCTGCCGCCAGAATCAGCGATGGAGGCATGACAGGAACATAACGGCTGCAGTCGTCGTCGAGGATAGCACCAGCGGCTGAGGATAGTCGTCGTCATCGTCAAGGATAACACCAACGGCTGAGGTCGTCAAGGATAACGACATCAATTGAAGGCGACATGATCGATATCGTTGGTACAAGTGAAGAATGGCGGGAGAAGAAGACACGATGGGCTTTCGTGGGGGGAAGGACTGTTCCCGTCGATGGAATCACGAGACGATCTCGTCGACGGGAGCGGTGGGAGAAACAACCGTCTGGAGCCCTAGCAGAGGAGTCAACCGGACCAAAGCAGAGAAGCAAAAACTGCTTGACCGGAGCTGCACGGGGAAATTAATTTGCAGCCACGAGAATAAAATTTTAGGTTTTCAGATCTTTTGGCTCTGATACCATGTTGGAAGGAGTAGGAAAATATCAAGTGCAATTTTATTCATCCCATATAGGGGCTAATTTATAGGACTACAATAAGTTGCCAAACACCGATAGCTAGTGTGGGGGCTAAACAACCATTGATTAAGACACCTTAAATAATAATATAAACTAATAACTCCAACACTCCCCCTCACGTTGAAGGGGGACCCTTCATCTTGGACACATTAAATAACGACAAAGGAGGTAGGCGATGCGGGACAAGCATCAGACGATCTACCGGGAGAAATTCTAAATCGAGGAATCAAGCTGGGAACATAGCCACACACGACGCCGACCCACACACGACGCAAGACCCATACACGATGTGGACTCACTGGAAACCGGTCAACCAACATCACCTACACACATAACATGCGAAAGAGAACAAAATATGTGGATCACATCATCAAACAGACAACCAGGGATAATCCGGGACGGGGATAATCCACACAAAGGGCGGTCCCTCACGACACAGTCCCGCACAACATGGTCACATGCGACACAACCTGCTGAGATTAAAACACCAACATCAATCACGTCCCAACACCCGAGCAATCGAAAGAAAAATGGGGAGACACAAACAACATAAGCCTGGAGGCCGTGTGAAATAAAGACGAAAAAGTCAGGAAAGATCATTCGAGTCACCTTCAACTCTCAACACTCCCCCTCACGTGGATAACACGTGCATGAAGGCATAACACGACGATACGAAACAATTACTACTAAAACAAATTAAAATACCACACAAAACAACCAAAAACAACACAACTTCAGCTTTGGCGAGAGATCAACGCCCTAAAAGGGGTATGCTGCAGCTGGATTCGGAGCAACGAAGTGACTTGGGCACGAGAGAAGCAATCTGGAAAGAATTCATCCTTGTGGAAGTAGCAACCACAGACGTCGTTGAAATGGTAGCAACGAGACACAAAAGAATTGCAAGGAGCAGTGGACCGAGAAGTCGGCAAGAGAGGGCACAAGAGCTTCTACGGGCTCTGGATCTGGAGTCAGGAGGGACAGGATCAGCGACAGACACGATCGTTGATGAGGAGAGGAGTTAGAAGCAGTTACAGACACGGGCGTTGAAGATCAGTCAGGATCATACTCAGAAGCTGCCTCTAGAATCACCGATGCAGGCATGACAGGAACGCAACAACAGCAGTCGTGGTCGAGGATAGCACCAACAACTGTGGATAGTTGTCGTCGTCAAGGATAGCACCAGCGGTTGAGGTCGTCGTGGATAACAACAATAATTGAAGGAGACGGGATCGATATCGTCGACACAGGTAAAAAATGGCAGGAGAAGAAGACACAACTACAATAAGATGCAAAACACCAATAGTCGGTGTGAGACTAAACAACCATTGACTAAGACACCTTAAATAATAATATAAATTAATAACTCAACACTCCCCCTCAAGCTGAAGGGGGACCCTTCAGCTTAGACACTTCAAATAACGACAAAGGAGGTAGATGATGAGGGACAAACATCAGACGATCCACCAGGGAAATTCCAAACCGGGGAATCAAGTTGGGGAAATAGCCACACACGACGCTGACCCACACACGACGTGGACTTGCTGAAAACCGGTCAACCAACATCACCTACACACACAACATGCAAAAGAGAACGAAAGATGAGGAACACATGATCAAACAGGCAACCAGGGAAAATCCATCGGGGATAATCCGTCGGGGATAATCCACTCAAAGGGCGGTCCCGCACAACACGGTCTTACGCGACACAACCCGCTGAGATTAAAAGACCAACATCAATTGCGTCCCAACACACGACCAATCAAAAGAAAAATGGGGAGAGTCAAACAACACAAGCCTGGAGGCCATGCGAAACAAAGGCTAAAAAGTCGGGAAAGATCATCTGAGTCGTCTTCATTCCAACATTCCCCTCATGTGGATAACACATGCATGAAGGCATAACACGATGATACGAAGCAACTATTAACAACAAAAAATTAAAAGACCACACAAAACGACCAAAAACAATACAACTTCAGCTTTGGCGAGAGATCAACGCCCTAAAAGGGGTATGCTGCTGCTGGATCCAGTGCAACGAAGTGGCCGGGGCATGAGAGAAGCAATCTGGAATGAATTCATCCTTGTTGAAGTAGTAGCCACAGATGCCGTAGAAGAAGCCGTTGAAATGGGTAGTAGCGAGACACGAAAGAACTGCAAAGAGCAGTGGACCGCGAAGTCGGCCAGAGAGGGTACATGAGCTTATACAGGCTCTGGATCTGGAGTCGGGAGGGATAGGAGCAGCAACATACACGATCGTTGATGAGGAGAGGAGTCAGAAGCAACTACAGACACGGGCGTTGAAGAGCAGACGGGATCGTACTCAAAAGCTGCCGCCAGAATCAGCGATGGAGGCATGACAGGAACGCAGCTGCTGCAGTCGTCGTCGAGGATAACACTGACGGCTGAGGATAGTCGTCGTCGTCGAGTATAATACCAGCGGCTCAGGTCGTCGAGGATAACAACATCAATTGAAGGAGACAATTGAAGGAGACAGGATTGATATTGTCAGTACATGTGAAGAATGGCGTTTCGTGGGGGGAAGGACTGCTCCCGTCGATGGAATCACGGGACGATCTCGTCGACGGGTGCAGGAGGAGAAGCAGCCATCCGGAGCCCTAGTAGAGGAGCCGACCGGACCAAAGCAGAGAAGTGAAAAACTGCTTGACGGGAGCGGCATGGGAAAATTAAAGTGGTAGCCACGGGAATAAAATTTTTAGGGTTTCAGATCTTTTGGCTCTGATACCATGTTGGAAGGAGTAGGAAAATAACAAGTGCAATTTTATTCATCCCATATAGGGGCTAATTTATAGGACTATAATAAGATGCAAAACACCGATAGCTGGTGTGAGACTAAACAACCATTGACTAAGACACCTTAAATAATAATATAAACTAATAACTTCAACACTCCCCTTCAAGCTGAAGGGAGACCCTTCAGCTTGGACACATTAAATAACGACAAAGGAGGTAGGCGATGCATCAGACGATTCAACGGGGAAATTCCAAACCGGGGAATCAAGTTGGGGACATAGCCACACACGACGTTGACCCACACCCGACGCAAGACCCATGCACAATGTGAACTCGTTGGAAACGGGTCAACTAATATCACCTACACAAAACATGCGAAAGAGAACAAAATATGTGGATCACATCATCAAACGGGCAACCAGGTATAATCCGTCGGGGATAATCCGCATAAAGGGCGGTCCCTCACGACACAGTCCCGCACGACACGGTCTCACGCGACACAACCCGCTGAGATTAAAACACCAACATCAATCGCGTCCCAACACACGATCAATCGAAAGCAAAATGGGGTGACACAAACAACATAAGCCTGGAGGTCGTGGGGAATAAAAACGAAAAAAATCGGGAAAGATCATCCGAGCCGCTTTCATCTCAACACTCCCCCTCACGTGAATGACACGTGCATGAAGGCATAACACGACGATACGAAGTAACTACTAACAACAAACAATTAAAAGACCACACAAAACGACCAAAAACAACACAACTTCAGCTTTGGCGAGAGATCAACGCCCTAGAAGGGGTATTCTGCAGCTTGATCCGGAGCAGCGAAGTGGCCGGGGCATGAGAGAAGCAATCAGGAACAAATTCATCCTTGTGGAAGTAGCAACCACAGACACCGTAGAAGAAGCCGTTGAAATGGGTAGCAACGAGACACAAAAGAACTGCAAGGAGCAGTGGACCGAGAAGTCGGCAAGAGAGGGCACAAGAGCTTCTACGGGCTCTGGATTTGGAGTCGGGAGGGACAAAAGCAGCGACAGACACGATCGTTGATGAGGCGAGGAGTCAGAAGTAGCTACAGGCACGAGCGTTGAAGAGCAGTCGAGATCGTACTCAAAAGATGGCACCAGAATCAGCAATGCAGGCATGACAAGAATGCAATGGTTGCAGTCATCGTCGAGGATAGCACCAGCGGCTGAGGATAATCGTCGTTGTCATCGAGGATAACACCAACGACTGAGGTAGTCGAGGATATCAACATTAATTGAAGGAGACAAGATCGATATTGTCGGCACATGTGAAGAATGGCGGGAGAAGAAGACACGACGAGCATTCGTGGGGGGAAGGAACACTGCCGTCAATGGAATCACGAGACAATCTCGTCGACGGGAGCGGGGGGAGGGGAAGCAGCCGTCCAGAGCTCTAACAGAAGAGTCGACCGGACCAAAGCAGAGAAGCCGAAAACTGCTCGACAGGAGCGGCACTGGGAAATTAACTCGCAACGACGAAAATTTTTTTTATAGGGTTTCAGATCTTTTCGGCTCTGGTACCATGTTGGAAGAAGTAGGAAAATCACATGTGCATTTTCTTCATCCCATATAGGGGCTAATTTATAGGACTACATTAAGATGCAAAACACCGATAGTCGGTGTGGGACTAAACAATCATTGACTAAGACACCTTAATTAATAATATAAACTAATGACTCCAACATGATCGTTAGATGGACGATCAGAGTCGGTGATGCTCATTTTTCTGCATTTTTCATGTATTTTTTTCCGAACATATATTTTGGGAGTTTTGTCAAGTACTGCGATTGACCATTTGGGCGATCAACCATTTGGGTGATCGATCATTTATCCTACGGTGTGACGCCGTAGGTTCCCGCCTCCAGGGGTGCTGATGCCCTTATCCATTGCCTACTTTATCTACGGTGACAAGATTTTAGCCCACCGTCGCTGTCCCGTCCTCCCAGCACCCCGCCACCGTCATTCCCTGGCTTCCAGTGCCCTGCCACCACCCGTACTGCCTTCAAAATACAGTGTCGCGCCCTATACTCCATTCATCCTCTCTGTTTAGGCCACATTTGAGTCCGACGCCACACCCCATTTTCCCAACAACCTGACACCTCCATTCTCTGGCTTCCAGCGCACTGCCACCACCTGTACTGCCTCTAGCACCTGTACTGCCTCTAGCACCTCAGACTGACCGCACTCATTTCATCCTCCCCGTCGAGGCTTTCCAGCCCTTGGATAGCCTTTATCGAAACCTCTTAATCCCTCGACAACCACCTCCATCCCCTTCTACACCGCCCTAAACCACCGTCAATCACCCCACATCCCACCGACCACCACCTTGCAACCCCCTTTCCTTATCTCCACCTCTCAAGATCCCAACCCTATAATCCCTCCTCGCAATCCCGTCCGACAACAGTGATTCTTCCGGAGCACCTGCACCACATCTGCAACCACCAAAATTTCTCACGTACACCGACGATTCTCTACTTGGTGAGTTCACGTTTATTTTCAAATTCTTTACACGTGTACGAATGTCATATTTATTGCTAATAATATATGACTCTCTTTAGTTTGATTATGCTCTTTATTTAGACGTGTGTTACTTATTCACCTTGTATTTAAATTTCAGCGCACTCTCAATTTATTATGCAATAGTCGCATAATTACTAATCTTTGATGTTTGCGCTTAATTAAAGTTAATTGTACGAGTATTTTAAAATTAATATTGTTTAATTAATTGGGCGGCATAATTAGTTGTTTGATTGAGTCATTGCATTTGCATCACATTTGGCTCAACCTTCATTACTTCATTGGATTCATTTTAGGTTTTGTTGTCGGTCCATTACATTCATTGCTTGCTCACTTGCATTCTATCTAGGGTGAAATGGAGGCAAACCTTACCCGGCATTTTTGCACGAGGCTGCTAAAAGGAGTAAAAATTAACCACTAAACTATAATAAAGAGTAAAAATTAATCACTAGACCCAATGTAGTCAACTAAAACCATAATCAAATCAAATGAACTTTTTGTGCATTTCTATAGCTTTTTTTCTCGATTATCAATTGTATACAATCACAATATGAATTCCTGATAATCAAATTTTTTTTTTTTGCTTCTCACATTAATATGGCTTTGTACAAAAAACAAATTGATGTTTCAGCTTGGTTGATGGGGATCAACGAGATATTGGAGCACGAGTTTCGAGGCATATTCGGGACCGATTGGTCAGTTGCATATTTGGCGTCGGCCGATGGACAATTCGAGTTCGCAGTTGCATATTTGGCGTCGGCCGATGGACAATTCGAGTTCGCAGTTGCATATTTGGCATCGGCCGATTTACAATTCAAGTTCGTAGTTGCATATTTGGCATTGACCGATGGACAATTTGAGTCGACAGTTGCATTCAGGGCAACAATTTGATATTTTTCATGTATTGATTTTTTTTCTAATGTTTTATTTAGTGAGATCGGACAACTGTCTTGTACGACCAATAATAACCATCCAAGATAGTTGTCGTAGTCACGTTTTATTATAAATAAAAGTGCAAAGTCTTGTTTGATGTTATTGCAGAATTTAGAAAACTTTTCTTCTCGCAATCCTGCGATCTCTCGTGGTGCCGACTCCACAGAATCTCAAGGTGTCGGCTCCTTGATATGCTATCTTGTCCTTCCCTTATTTCCCCTCACTATACTTTCCCTCCTACAACCCTAGACTACAGTCGCCCACTTCCATAACACTAAAAGAGTGCACCTACCTCGTCTTCCTCCCCCATACAACCAGCCGACCCACTCCTAGCTCCCGCCAATCATCTGCCAGCGGTATTTGTCACGGTTGCGCATGCCGACGAGACACGCGCATGCCGTCACGACGTCGTAGCGAGTACACACGCGGAGGAAGACGATGACGAGGTCCGTCTGGAGGAGGAGATACTGAAGACGCCCCACTGACATGATTATCTTATTTGCGTTTTGTTATGTTATATTCTATTATGTGAACACTTTACTATTCGCACCGTCTTTTTTGTTTTCTGCACCCCGCGCTTATATGAGATTATGTTGTACTCTTTTTTAATTATCTTTTGATGTATGAGATTTAGGGTTGCTCCCTAGCTTTTCCTGTCGATTCCTCCTCCTTTTCTTCTCCCTCACCACCGCAGGCCCTCCCCTTGCGGATTCCTCTCCGGGATCATATCAATTTGGTCTGACCTGCCTCACCGCCCGTCCCAAGTCGCCAATGCTCACTGCTTTCATTACCGCGCCAGAACAAGACCCCCGTCCTTCATCGCTCGTCCAACGCTCGATCTGCCGTCGTCTGCTCGTCCAGCAACCAGTCCACGCTCGTCCAGCTCCAGCTCGGCTTAGTTTGCTAGTCCAACGCCCAGATCCCGACTGATCTTGTCCTAATCCGTTGATCCCATATGTGATCTCCAACTGGGGCGTTTACGCCTGCATCGTGCACGCCAGCGCCGGAGTTACGCTCCGCACGCGTCCCCTCATCCACAAATCCTCCAGCGCCGCCCTCCCGTCTGCATCCCATAGGGACGCTTTTCCTCTGCCTCTAGCCACCGCCCGTGCCCCTAGGCACGCCAATCGACCTTTATGTCACGCACCGCACCAGCTGTCGCCTCTATAGCTCCGCACACTCACCAAAAATCTGAGGCCACTCCGGATATCACCGACGACAGCCTTAGCCGCAACATAAACGCTCACGATCAACTCCTCGCCTCCATGCACGCTTTGCTCATCGCCCTCCACTCCAAGATTGACTCCCCCCAAGCGTCTGTCGCCTCTGTTTCTATCGTATCCGGCTTCGGCTCACTCGCGGACGGCGACTCTCTCCTCAGCGCTAGTCCGTGGCCCATTCCCTCTGGGACCACTCCACCCATTCTGGGCCAGTTCGCCCTCTTTCTTGACACTCCCTTGTTTGTCAGCATTGACCCGATGGGCCAAATCGTCAAAGCAAAGAAATATTTTGACCTCAACTATACAACGAAAACGACAAGGTGTCTACGACTATGGTTGGCCTGGACGGCTCGGCCCTCTACTGGGTTCGGTGGCTCGGCGCTCTACTGGGTTCAGTGGCTTGGCCCTCTACTGGGTTCGGTGGCTCCGCCAATCCAACTTGTGCCTCTCCTGGCCCGAGCTCTAGTAGGAGATGATTCGGCGACATGACACCTGCTACTCCGGCTCCTTCGCTATCGAGCGTCTTTGCGACGCCCACCAGATAGCCGGCCTGGATGACTATATTGACGAGTTTGTCCTCTGGTCTCCCACGTCCCCGGGCTACCGTCCGATCATTACTTGGGCCTCTTCATGCAGGGACTACTGCCACATATCCGCTCTCGTCTCCGCACTTACCACCCTTACACAGTCTTCGACGTCCTGGACTTGGCGCATCTGGTGGAAGCCGACCTCTTCCCCCGGCCACCTGCTCCTACGACCGACCACCACCAGCCTCGGCCTCCTTGGCGACCATAAGCCGTTTAGGCCTGACTCCTCCACCGCGGCCGCCGCCTTGGGAAAATTGGCCTTGTCGCCCACCGGCCCCTCAACACCTCTCAAACAGTGATTACAATGAGCTTCGTAGCAAGGGTCTGTGTTTTCTGTGCCGCCAACCCTATTCCCCCAACCATGAGTGCTCCGTGAAGGAGTTCCGCGCCATCATCGGCGACGTCGACCCTGAGGTTACCTTGGCCGACTTTGAGGCCCTGGAGCTCTCAGCGGGGGATACCCCTCTCCACCGCACCGCGGCTACGTTCCACCGCCTGGAGTTATCCTGTGCCTCGGCGGGCGGGATCTCCGGCTAGCATACCATGCAGCTCTTGGGCACGCTGCGGGATCGCACAATCATCATTATGGTGGGCAGCGGGGTAAGCCACAGCCTCATCTCTGAGCGCATGGTGCAGTAGCTCCGTCTTTCCTCAATTCCCTCTTCGTATTTTGCGGTCCGCTTGGGTGATGGACGACACAAACCGACTTAGGGCCGTTGCACTGCCGTGTCTCTTTGTGGGGTCCTGTTCCGTGACCGCGGACTTCTACGCATTTGGCCTAGGAGGCATCGACGCCATTTTGGGGGTGGCTTGGCTTCGCATGATTGGCGATGTACGCCTCAATTGGGCGACTATGACCATGCAGTTCCTCCACGGGGGCTAGCCATGTCGCCTCGGCCGTGACTCCGCTCTCCTCTGCTCTCCGGTCTCCCTCTGCACGATCTAGCGAACCACAGACGTCGGCCTCTCCGCAGGGCTGTGGCCCCTCTCGGGCCCGTCCGATGTGCCTTTCCCTTTCCCGATGGACCACCCAGAGCTTTACACTGCTCTCACCGATGTCATCTAGCCTCCGGAAGGATTGTCACCAGCCTGACCAATTGACCACGCCAATTCCCTCCAGTCTAGGGCTACAACAGTCTCGGCGTAGCCGCTCCGTTCTAACTATGGGCGAAAAGATGAACTCGAGCCTCAGGTGCAGGGGATGCTGATGGGGGACTTGCTCGTTCTGGTGCAAGCCCATTTTCTAGCCCGGTTCTTCTGGTTCGGAAGAAAGATGGCAGTTGGCGCCGTACTACCCAGACAAGCTACTTGATCGCAGCTAGCACCTTCAGGGGACTCTGTCTCGCAGGAGGGCCTTGTTGTGGGGTCTTATCGTCTGGACTTTGAAGCAACATGGTTGCCCCAAGATTACATTTGTCATCAGTGCTCTGACTACTGGCTTGGAGATAAGACATATTTTCCAGATGACGGCATTATTACGGTTCCGCATACCGACGAGACACGCGCATGCCGTCGAGACGCCGTGGCGAGTCCATACGCGGAGGAAGACGATGACGGGTCTGTCTGGAGGAGAGACCGAAGACGCGCCGCCGAAATGATTATCTTATTTTCATTTTGTTATGTTTTATTCTGTTTTGTGTACACTTTACTATGCGCACTATCTTTTCATTATTCGCACCCTGCTCCTATAAGAGGTTGTGATGTACTCTTTTTTCATTATCTTTGGATGTATGACATTGAGGGTTGCTTATCTAGCTTTTCCTCTCGATCTCTCCTCCTTTCTTCTCCCTCACCACCACCGGCTCTCCCCTTGCCGGATTCCTCTCCGGGATCGTATTCGCCTCCCTACCAAAAGAGACCTCCCCAACCCCTGTTAGCCGCATCCAGCCCTCCCCTCCCAGCAGCATCAAATTGCCAATATTGTAGCCGCCTGTCTCTTTCCGCCCTTTACAGCCCTTCCAGTCACCATCCTCTGCTTCTGCACCATCTAAACTATAATAAAGAGTACAAATTAATCACTAGACCCAATGTAGTCGACTAAAACAATAATCAAATCAAATGAACTTTTTGTGCATTTCTATAGCTTTTTTTTCTATTTTATCAATTCTATACAGTCACAATATGAATTCCTGATAATCAACTTTTTTATTTTTTTGCTTCTCACATTAATATGGCTTTGTACAAAAAACAAATTGATGTTGCAGCTTGGTTGATGGGGATCAACGAGATATTGGAGCACGAGTTTCGAGGCATATTCGGGACCGATTGGTCAGTTGCATATTTGGCGTCGGCCGATTGACAATTTGAGTTCGCAGTTGCATATTTGTCATCGGCCAATGGACAATTCAAGTTTGTAGTTGCATATTTGGCATTTAACGATGGACAATTTGAGTCGACAGTTGCATTCAGGGCAACAATTTGATATTTTTCATGTATTGATTTTTTTTCTAATGTTTTATTTAGTGAGATTGGACAACCGTCCTGTACGACCAATAATAGTCATCCAAGATAGTTGCCCTAGTCACGTTTTATTATAAATGAAAGTGCAAATTCTGGTTTGATGTTATTGCACAATTTAGATAACTTTTCTTCTCGCAATCCAGCGATCTCTCGTGGTGCCGACTCCACAGAATCTCAAGGTGTCGGTTCCTTGATATGCTATCTTGTCTTCCCTTATTTCCCTCACTATCCTTTCCCTCCTACAGCCCTAGACTATAGCCGCCCACTTCCATAACCCTAAAAGAGTGCACCTACCTCGTCTTCCTCCCCCATACAACCAGCCGACCCACTCCTAGCTCCCGCCAATCAACTGCCAGCAGTCTTTGTTACGGTTGTGCATGCTGACGAGACACGCGCACGCCGTCAAGACGTCGTGACGAATACACACGCAGAGGAAGACGATGACGGGTCCGTCTGGAGGAGGAAATACTGAAGTCGCCTCGCTGACATGATTATCTTATTTGCATTTTGTTATGTTATATTCTATTATGTGAACGCTTTACCATTCACACAGTCTTTTTTGTTTTCTGCACCCCGCGCTTATATGAGATTATGTTGTACTCTTTTTTCATTATCTTTGGATGTATGAGATTTAGGGTTGCTCCCTAGCTTTTTCTCTCGATCCCTCCTCCTTTTCTTCTCCCTCACCACCGCAGGCCCTCCCCTTGCGGATTCCTCTCCGGGATCATATCAATTTAGTCTGACCTGCCTCACCGCCCGTCCCAAGCCGCCAATGCTCGCTGCTTTCATTACCGCGCCAGAACAAGACCCCCGTCCTTCATCGCTCGTCCAACGCTCGATCTGCCGTCGTCTGCTCGTCCAGCAACCAGTCCACGCTCGTCCAGCTCCAGCTCGGCTTAGTTTGCTAGTCCAACGCCCAGATCCCGACTGATCTTGCCCTAATCCGTTGATCCCATATGTGATCTCCAACTGGGGGCGTTTACGCCTTCATCGCGCACGCCAGCGCCTAAGTTACGCTCTGCACGCGTCCCCTCAACCACAAATCCTCCACCGCCGCCCTCCCGTCTGCATCCCATATGGATGCTTTTCCTCTGCCTCCAGCCACCGCCTGTGCCCCCAGGCACGCCAATCGACCTTTCTGTCGCACACCGCACCCGCTGTCGCCTCTATAGCTCCGCACACTCGCCAAAAATCTGAGGCCACTCCGGATATCACTGACGACAGCCTTAGCCGCAGCATAAACGCTCACGATCAACTCCTCGCCTCCATGCACGCTTTGCTCATCGCCCTCCACTCCAAGATTGACTCCCCCCAAGAGTCTGCCGCCTCTGTTTCTGTCGCATCCGGCTTCGGCTCACTCGCGGACGGCGACTCTCTCCTCAGCGCCAGTCCATGGCCCATTCCCTCTGGGACCACTCCTCCACCCATTCTGGGCCAGTTCTCCCTCTTCCTTGACACTCCCTTGTTTGTCAGCATTGACCCGATGGACCAAATCGTCAAAGTGAAGAAATATTTTGACCTCAACTATACAACGAAACACGACAAGGTGTCTACGACTATGGTTGGCCTGGACGGCTCGGCCCTCTACTGGGTTCGGTGGCTCGGCCCTCTACTGGGTTCGGTGGCTCCGCCAATCCAACTTGTGCCACTCCAGGCCCGAGCTCTAGTAGGAGATGATTCGGCGACATGACATATGCTACTCCGTCTCCTTCGCTATCGAGCGTCTTTGCGGCGCCCACCAGATAGCCGGCCTGGATGACTATATTGACCAGTTTGTCCTCTGGTCTCCCACATCCCCATGCTATCGTCCGATCATTTCTTGGGACTCTTCATGCAGAGGGACTACTGCCACATATCCGCTCTCATCTCCGCACTTACCACCCTTACACAGTCTTCGACGTCCTGGACTTGGCGCATCTGGTGGAAGCCGACCTCTTCTCCCGACCACCTGCTCCTACGACCGACCACCACCAGCCTCGTCCTCCTTGGCGACCATAAACCGTCTAGCCCCGACTCCTCCACCGCGGCCGCTGCCTTGGGAAAATTGGCCTTGTCGCCCACCAGCCCCTCAGCACCTCTCGAGCTTCGTAGCAAGGGTTTGTGTTTTCGGTGTCGCCGACCCTACTTCCCCAACCATGAGTGCTCCGTGAAGGAGTTCTGCGCCATCATCAGCGACGTCGACCCTGAGATTACCTTGGCCGACTTTGAGGCCCTGGAGCTCTCAGCGGGGGATACCCCTCTCGACCCCACCGCGGCTACGTTCCGCCTCCTAGAGTTATCCTGTGCCTCGGCTGGCGGGATCTCCGGCTAGCATACCATGCAGCTCTCGGGCACGCTGCGGGATCACCCAATCATCATTATGGTGTGCGGAGGGGCAAGCCACATCCTCATCTCTGAGCGCATGGTGCAGTAGCTCCGTCTTTCCTCAATTCCCTCTTCGTATTTTGCGGTCCGCCTGGGCAATGGACGACACAGACCAACTTAGGGCCGTTGCACTGCCGTGTCTCTTTGTGGGGTCCAGTTCCGTGACCGCGGACTTCTACGCATTTGGCCTAGGAGACATCGACGCCATTTTGGGGGTGGCTTGGCTTCGCATGATTGGCGATGTACGCCTCAATTGGGCAACTATAACCATGCAGTTCCTCCACGGGGGCTAGCCATGTCGCCTCGGCCGTGACTCCGCTCTCCTCTGCTCTCCGGTCTCCCTCTGCACGATCTAGCGAACCACAGACGTCGGCCTCTCCGCGGGGCTGTGGCCCCTCTCGGGCACGTCCGATGTGCCTTTCCCTTTCCCGATGGACCACCCAGAGCTTTACACTGCTCTCACCGATGTCATCTAACCTCCGGAAGGATTGTCACCAGCCTGACCGATTGACCACGCCAATTCCCTCCAGTCTAGGGCTACAACAGTCTCGGCGTAGCCGCTCCGTTCTAACTATGGGCGAAAAGATGAACTCGAGCCTCAGGTGCAGGGGATGCTGATGGGGGACTTGCTCGTTCTGGTGCAAGCCCATTTTCTAGCCCGGTTCTTCTGGTTCGGAAGAAAGACGGCAGTTGGCGCCGTACTACCCAGACAAGGTACTTGATCGCCGCTAGCACCTTCAGGGGGACTCTGTCTCGCAGGAGGGCCTTGTTGCGGGGTCTTATCGTCTGGACTTTGAAGCAACATGGTTGCCCCAAGATTACTTTTGTCATCAGTGCTCTGACTACTGCCTTGGAGACAAGACATTTTCCAGATGACGACATTGTTACGGTTCCGCATGCCGACGAGACACGCGTATGCCATCGAGACGCCGTGGCGAGTCCATACGCGGAGGAAGACGATGACGGGTCTGTCTGGAGGAGAGACCAAAGACGCGCCGCCAAAATGATTATCTTATTTTCATTTTGTTATGTTTTATTCTGTTATGTGTACGCTTTACTATGCACACTATCTTTTCATTATTCGCACCTTGCTCCTATAAGAGGTTGTGATGTACTCTTTTTTCATTATCTTTGGATGTATGACATTTAGGGTTGCTTATCTAGCTTTTCCTCTCGATCCCTCCTCCTTTCTTCTCCCTCACCACCACCGGCCCTCCCCTTGCCGGATTCCTCTCCGGGATCGTATCAGCCTCCCTACCAAAACAGACCTCGCCAACCCCTGTTAGCCTCATCCAGCCCTCCCCTCCCAGCAGCGTCAAATGGCCAATATTGTAGCCGCCTGTCTCTTTCCGCCCTTTACAGCCCTTCCAGTCACCATCCTTAGCCCCTCTACAAAAGCCACCATCCGCCTCCTGAAGCCATCGCCGACCACCCTAGCCTCCTTCCAGCATCAAACCACAACTCCAGCACCCTCCCTCCAACAGCCATCATCCCTCAACCTCCGGACACCATCGCTCCATTCCTACCCTTAGACAGCCACCATACATCACATCCCTGCCTTCTGGATCGCCGCCGCCGCTTTCTAATCACCGAATCTCCATGCCTAGTCGACGGCTTATTCGTTTGTGAGTGGTTATTGTTCGGTTTCATTATTGTTCACTATTGTTGTACGAATTTGACTATTTATACAATTATGAATGTCTTGCAGACTTGCACTGGTAGTCTATTTGTTTTTGGACTAAGCATTATTTGCCGGACCTTTATTGCTGGTGTGTGGTAACTTGTGTGTGGCCCTCCAATTGGAGGAAAACCTAATTTGCTTGCCAATTATTATTTGCAATATGCCTGTGATAACTCCATGAGTTTTATGTCTTATTATTATTTGTAATTTGTCATTGGAGTATTATCTGCATGCATATATCATCCTAGGTTAGACTTGGTGCACTTCCTCTACACTGCACCTATGATTTGCATTGCGTAGTGTTCACTTTCACATCCATACCCTGCTTCAATAGTGAAGATGTTCATAAATATTCACTCTTTTTATTCACTATACTTTGATATGACAAACACCTCATATATGCACTTGATTAGCCGGATGAAAATAATCTGTTACCTATTTCATGAAATTATTATCTGTTTTCTGACTGCTGTTCTATATTTTTGTACAATATTCAGGTACTACCAACAACACGTGGAGAACTCCACCGGTCAACCAAACAGATATTTCTCTAAATGTAAGCTCTGATCTTTTTCCTTTCTACCATCTATGGTGATTCATTTGTTGACTTACCTGCCTTTAATTTTTTTTGCAGCAAGTTAAACTCAATGGCACACCAAATACCAATTATGGAGCAGGTTGGTTATAATGTGTGCTTGCGTGCGTGTGTGTGCATCTTTACTATATTATAAAGGAAAACTTCCTTTGGTTAAATATTCAAAACTGTCAAATATAGCATTATTCTTATACTCTAATGACTTAACATATATTATAATATATTTTAAAAAAACAAAATACAATACCCATTTATGTAATTACACTATATCCCCAAATTAAAATAATTATGGAAATTCATAAAATCAAAAAAGTTTTTGGTAGAGCTCCTAGACCTACTATGGTAGGCTATCATTGGACATATTAGTGGTCTTTTCGAGAAATGCTGTCATTAGGCATGTCAACGGTATTTTAAAGGAGCTACCATTAAACCCATCAACTTTATTAAAGTTAATTTAATATGCATGATAATATATGCATTAAAGTGAAAATTTTGTAAGAAAAATTGAAAGACTATGTGATGGTGATCGACGACATGCACGCGTCTATTCCCGCAGGAGGCGGTGATCGGCGACCCGTTTGGGCGATCCGAGCCCGCGGATGCGCCCGGAGGGTCGTTCTGAGTCGATTTCATATATTAGTTTCTTTTTTTTGATGTATTTAGCCCCCGATCGACCCGAACCTTTATAGTCGTCCGATCGGGGGAACCCTAACTCTATTTTGGTTTCCCTCTTATATATAGGCTTGCTTGGGGGCCGGCTAGGGATCAAAGGTTTGCTGAGTGCAGCCGGGTCTCTCCTTCGGTGGATTCCGAAGATCGTCCTCCCCGTCCGCCGCTACCCCCGCTTCCCTCCTCCCGCCGCCAAGCCCGCCCGGCCACCCCCTCCCCCCCTTCTTCTCGGTAAGCCCCCTCTGCACCTGCATGTACAGATCCTCCCCGACCTTCCCTCCTTCCAGTCGGGCCAACCTGACCTCACCGCCCCCTCCAGATCCCGCCGCCAACCCCCTCACCGGCCTCCTCCCTCTCTCCCGACCCCGACTCCAGCCCCTCTCCCTCTTCCCCAGCAATATTCCCCTACCCGATTCCATCCATGGCCTCCTCCGCCCAAGTCTAACCATCCAAGTCCACTACAACCTCCCTCTCCCCCTCCTATCTACCGGAAAGCCCCCACCAGCCCCAAACCTTCCCGATCTACACCCTACGCCCCCATCCTACCCTCTCGTGGAACCACCCGTGGCCAAGGTCGACTCCACCAGCGCCTCCCTCCGATCCAAGTTGAGCAGCCCCCTTGCATAAGCAAATCAAGGTATAAGAGGTTTGAAATTCTCTGATTGAATTATTTGTTGTTGAACTATTGCGTGGGCTTGTTGATGTTATATGCTATTGCGTTTACTTGTCTTGTGATTTGCGGGACACATCCGGTGCACCTTAAGTAATTCGCACCTCATCTTGCTAGCTAAATTATAATTGTTCCTCGCGTTAACTGATGCTTGCAAGTGTTCTTGTCGCGCTCGTAATCTTTGCAACCATTTGATTATTTGCCAGTCGATCTTACTTGGACTGCTCTCATATTGACACATGCACAACATATAGGTTTCATTATCATTAGTTAGCAATCCCAGTGTCCTTTCAATTTAACCGGCCTATCACCCATCATTTGGTATCACTGTATCATTAGTCTGAAGAAAGATCGCGACCAGTAATGAAATCTACAAAGCTCAGGCCGATCAGCACAGGAGAGAGCAGATATTTGACGTGGTGGAACGAGTTATGATCCGCTTGCGACCTGAGAGGCTCCCCCAGGGGGCAGCGAAAAAGTTAAGCGCTCGTCGGATGGGCCCCTATACAGTCACTCGACGGATGGATGCGAATGTGTATGAAGTTGACATACCTCCGGCAATGGGGATTCACTGAGTGTTCAATGTGGAGGACTTGACCCCATACTATGAGGAGCGAGTGTACGGGGATCCTTTATCCCCACCCGCTTCTGAGCCACAACTTCACCCTCACCCCTCTAGTGAACCCTCACTCACCTCTCCCAGGCAGCTGCGGGCGGTGGAGCACCGCTCAGAGGAGTCCACTCCCCAACCGACGGTACCTGTGACTCAGCGCTCGGACGAAGATACATCACTACGACACTCGTATACGCATATCGGAGATACAATACAGGTTGTTGGACACGACTTCACGACGACGGGCGGTTCGGCGATACTTGGTCCATCGGCATACCCGCCCGACTTCAGATAACACTTGGATTTCCGCCGAGGAGCTCGAGACACTTGCCCCCGACTTACGCCATGAGTACGATCATCTTCACTCACCGGAGATGAGTGTTTTCAAGTCGGGGGGAGTTGATGGCGATCGACGACACACACACGTCTATTCCCGCAGGAGGCGGTGATCGGCGACCCGTTTGGGCGATCCGAGCCCGCGGATGCGCACGGAGGGTCGTTCCGAGTCGATTTCATATATTAGTTTCTTTTTTTTGATGTATTTAGCCCCCGATCGGCCCGAACCTTTATAGCTGTCCGATTGGGGGAAGCCTAACTCTATTTTGGTTTCCCTCTTATATATAGGCTTGCTTGGGGCCCTCTAGGGATCGAAGGTTTGCTAAGTGCAGCCGCCGGTCTCTCCTTCGATGGATTCTGAAGATCGTCCGCCGCTTCCCTCCTCCTGCCGCCAAGCCCGCCCGGCCACCCCCTCCCCCCTTCTTCTCGGTAAGCCCCCTCTGCACCTGCATGTACAGATCCTCCCCGACCTTCCCTCCTTCTAGTCGGGCCAACCCGACCTCGCCGCCCCCTCCAGATCCCGCCTCCAACCCCTCATCGGCTTCCTCCCTCTCTCCCGACCCCAACTCCAGCCCCTCTCCCTCTTCCCCAGCAATATTCCCCTACCCGATTCCATCCATGGCCTCCTCCACCCAAGTCTAACCATCCAAGTCCACTACAACCTCCCTCTCCCCCTCCTATCTACCGGAAAGCCCCCACCAGCCCCAAACCTTCCCGATCTACACTCTACGCCCCCATCCTACCCTCTCGTGGAACCACCCGTGGCCAAGGTCGACTCCACCAGCGCCTCCCTCCGATCCAAGTTGAGCATCCCCCTTGCGTAAGCAAATCAAGGTATAAGAGGTTTGAAATTCTCTGATTGAATTATTTGTTGTTGAACTATTGCGTGGGCTTGTTGATGTTATATGCTATTGCGTTTACTTGTCTTGTAATTTGCGGGACACATCCGGTGCACCTTAAGTAATTCACACCTCATCTTGCTAGCTAAATTATAATTGTTCCTCGCGTTAACTGATGTTTGTGAGTGTGCTTGTCGCGCTCGTAATCTTTGCAACCATTTGATTATTTGTCAGTCGATCTTACTTGGACTGTTCTCATGTTGACACGTGCACAACATATAGGTCTCATTCTCATTAGTTAGCAATCCCAGTGTCCTTTCAATTTAACCGGCCTATCACTGCATCACGATGTATAACAAATTTTCGCATTAATTACTAGTGTGTTTATTTTAAACTACATTAATTGATTGGTAGGGGCGGAACCCCGTACATGTCGGGGTCGAGGTACTGTCGCGATTGGCCGTATGGGTGGAGTCCCGTGTCTGTCACTCGTGTGTGTGTATATTGGGTTAATTACAGGGACCTCCCCAGGGAGTTTGCAAAATTACAGGTTTCACCCACCCCTCTATCTTTGAAAATTACATTTACATCCCCTCTAAGTCTGCCCAGTTTACAAAAATGCCCCTTCTTTTATAAATATGGATGGAGAATGATAAAATCAACCAAATCATTTTATGATATTTTAATTTTATCTGTTTATAATAATTTTAGATTCATTACAAAGGGTAAAATGTAATGCACCATTTTCAATGTAGAGTTATTACAAAGGGCAAAATTGGAATATCGTAAAATAATTTGGCATATTAGACCACGTTCCATTTATGTTTCTAAAGGAAACGGTCACACCTTTCAATGTAGAGTCATTGTAAAGGGTAAAATGGAATATCATAAAATAATTTGACTGATTTTATCATTTTCCATCCATATTTCTAATGGAAGGGACATTTTTATAAACTGTGAAAACTTAGCGGGGGAGGTAAATGTAATTTCAAAAAATACAGGGATGCAACCTATAATTATGCAAACTCCCGATGGAGGTTCGAGTAATTAACCCTATATATATATGTTGAAAGGGGGGCCCGACCCATCTTGGGTAATCCGGAATGACAGCCCACAGCCCGACTGCAGTCGGTGCACTCCAACCAACTCTCCGGGAAGGCTATGAATTATACGAGAATATTCCACGGTAGGTTGTTGAGGCCAGAGTTTGATCCCGGGACCTCCTTTATCAGGTAACTATCTCAGTTGGGTATGAGGACTTGAGATAGTTACTTGATAAAGGAGGTCCCGGGATCAAGCCCTGACCTCAACAACCATCCCAGACTCCCAACGGAACTCCCGCTCCAACGGAATTCCTCTCCGACCAAGTAAGAATCTAAAGCGCTCCTCCTCCAACTTTTGCTCAGGCTTCAAACATTCCCCGACCACATCCCTACACCCACCGTTCCTCGCAAAACAGAGGAGAACACTCTTCATCTCCCTAAATAAGCTTCAACTTTCATTTCTTCACCGCCTCAACTCCTCCCATCTATTTTCAGATTCGTTCCTCACTTTTTTTCACGAGATCTTAAAATGATCCGAAAATTAAGTATGATATTGCCTTTTTATATGAGCATCTTCGCACGGGCTACGCCTTTGCTCGATGCTCTAGAGCGGCCTTCGGCCGCATAGAAGCGGGTTTCGCCCGTTTCCACCAATCCACCAGCTCGGCGCCGCACCCGCCACTTACGGCCCTTGGAGCACTATGTTTGTTATTTGATTTTGCATACGTGCTCACGGGGGCGGCGAGTGGAGGGTGCGGCGCCGAGTTGGTGAATTGCATGGAAGCGGGCGCTTCTATGCTGCCGAAGGCCGACCCAGAATTTATTTAGTTGTTGTATATCAGATTTATTTATTTTTCGTATATCATATTTATTTATTTTTGTATATGATTTTGTAATTATAAATTTGTATATTTATAATTTTTTTAAATTTTTTAATTTTAATTTTATACTTATTATATTATATTTATTTATCTTACTTTTGCACCCATTAATTAATTAATTTTATTTTAGTTTTTATTTTACTTTTATATTTATTATATATGAAAAATTGAAAATCCAAAAAGTAAAATAAAAATAAAAAAAACGTCGGGAGAATGCCGTCGACGGCCTGACCGGACCCCACCGCCGGAGGCGGTCTGGCAGGCGCGAGGGGCGGGGGCGGCGCCGAGTTGGTGAATTGCTTGGAAGCGGGCGAAACCCGCTTCTATACTGCCGAAGGCCGACTTAGAATTTATTTAGTTTTTGTATACCATATTTATTTAGTTTCGTGTATCATATTTATTTATTTTTGTATATGATTTTGTATTTATAATTTTGTATATTTATAATTTATCTTTTAGTTTTTAATTTTATACTTATTATATTTTATTTATTTATCTTACTTTTGTACCTATTAATTAATTAATTAATTAATTTTATTTTTTATTTTAATTTATTTATTTTACTTTTATATTTATTATTTTATTTATTATATATGAAAACGGAAAACCAAAAATAAAATAAAATAAAAAAACGTCGGGAGGACGCCGTCGGCGGCCTGACCGGACCCCACCGCCGGAGGCGGTCTAGTCGGGCCACAACTGGCGGTGGCCCTGACCATGACCGCCTGTTTCGGTGGTCACGGTCAGGGCCACCGCCGGCGGTGGCCCTGCCGGACCGCCTCTAGCCTACCCCCATCGGGGTCGCCGACGTTCGGCGACCCCATAGGTGGGGTTTGGTCAAGCGCAGCCCGCTAAGAGTCAGCGAGCACAGGCGGAGCTTGTGTGGAGCTGCTCATATATATATATATACAATCTTAAAAAGAAGAATCATTTTAGGTTTCATGGCAAGGTAAAAAAAAATCAGGCGAATCTTAATCGTTCGATCGATCATATCCGGACTGCAAATAAAATTTTCCCTAAAAAAAACACTTCACCTTCTCTCCTCAAACCCGATACGGGGGGGGGGGGGATTTAGGAATAAAAATATTATTATAATATCCGTCGGGGGCGGGGGAAGCCCGAAGCCGCCGGGGGCGGGGGAAGCCCGCCGCCGCGACTGGGTACTGTCGCGCGGGGCACGAGCGTCGGAGGCCCGTGCCTGTCACTCGTGTGTGTGTGTGTGTGTGTATATATATAGACACATACACACCCACAGAAATATGTATATCCGCGCAACGCGGATATACCATATTTCCGCGCTTTTTTCATACCAACCGTTGGATTATGATCCAACAACTGGGATTAAGCCGTAGATAGGTAAAAGGAACAACGAGCTTGCAGCGAGCCCATCGAGATTACACGTGATCGCACACGCGCGCAAGCAAGCATGCTCCCACGCCCGAGCTTTGTTAGTCATTAGGCGGATTACTATATAAACATCAAATATGCTTGGTTATAGGCGGTGCAGGACTTTAGTCCCTCATCGCCTGTAACAAATTCGCATTGTTGTTTATATATCAATCCGAACCATGACTAATAAAGCTCGTGCGTGCCAGCAGGCGATCTCGCAGGTGTGTTATATATATATATATATATATATATATATATATATATATATATATATATATATATATATATATATTCTAAGGCATTGTTTACCTCTATCAAATAGCATACTCTTTTGTTTGTGCTTTTAATCAGTTGCATCTAATATATCTTGACAGCATCCCAATCCGTAGCTTCTGCATCCATGGAGCCCTTAAGTGCTCCCCACTCGAAGTCATATATGGAGGTCAGAATCTAGTAGAGCTGTTCTTTACTACTGCTTAATCTCGGTTCTAGAAAATGGCTTATTTGAATAAAGTTCTATAGAATTTTTAAGTGATTAAATTAGTTAGACTTTACCTTCCCAGATGTGTACTGTACACAGCTAGAGTGGATGGCTAGCATTTGGCTTTATCAAATTTACCATTCAATACTATAATAATAAAAAGTTTTGACACTTTAGTTCTTATATAATCAAGTTGAGACTTTCCAATTATCCATCATTTTGGAGAAAACTTCCTATAATTTTTTTCAACTTTCAAACATTTTCTTTAACTAGTGAGTAATGCTCATTCAAAGTATTTGTTAAAGATACGAATATGTCGGAATTGAGCTGAAATGTGGCACAATACTGTTGAGTTGTGGCACAAGATGCGTAAAGCTAAATGGAGTTGAATTGCACCAACATTGATATGTGCATGCACAACAAACATATGACAAGGATGGCTAGGCCTAATGCAAGTGGGATTTCCAAAAGGCTTTTTATTAGTAACCTTATTTTTTCATTATGAAAGGTCTTTATAGATTTTTTAACCTCTACTTAATAATAAGTGGTTATAACCTAAAGACTATGCAAAGTTGGTCTCAAAATAGAAGTATCGAGCAACTGCTTGATCAAGAGGCATACCTCACGGTTTTAACTCTATCACTTCTTGCTGGATCTAATCTCCCACTTTTTTCCTTATTGATGTAGTGATCCAGAGCCACCCCACTCTGGTTCTGCACCAGAGGAACACGTCCGGTCTCACCACCGGGCTGCAGCTCAAGCACCCCAAGCCTCTCCGTGCCTGTTCTCAGCAACGACGCATTGTTGAGGCGGGGTCTCGAACCCACAAACCTCTAGATAAGAACCTCTCCTAACAGGCCTTATCACCAACTGAGCTGCAACTTAGTTGGTGATAAAGCCTGTTAGGAGAGGCCTTTTTTGAGTTAGTGATCTAGAGCCGCTCGCTCCGGTTCTACACTATAAGAACGTCTGATCTCACCACCGGGTTGCACCCCAAGCACCCCAAGCCTCTCCGTGCCTGTTCTCAGCAACGACACAATGCAAGGTTCTTATCTAGGGGATTGTGGGTTCGAGACACCGCCTCAACAATGTGTTGTTGCTGAGAACATGCTCAGAGAGGCTTGTGTTGCTTGGGCTGCAGCTCGGTGGTGAGATCGGACGCTCCTCTGGTGCAGAACCAGAGCGGGGCAGCTCTGGATCACTACATCACTTACTAACCAGGTGACACGACTAATCTTTAGATGTCAGCGCAATGACCTAATTCTATATGAAGATTCACAATCTAATGAACATGATGCTTACAACATATACCGTAAGCCTAATGTGATGCCAATGATTCAACCATGTGAATAATTCTGACTTGCAATGAATTAAATATCATAAAATTAAGATTGCGATAAATGCTCACAATTGATTACAATTGATTCTGAATAGGCTAATCAAGTAATAATTGCAATTGAATGAAAAAATTAATGTAATGCCCCGGTCTACTGTGGGTGTGCTACAGGTCTGCAGACCATTGATCCCAACCCATCTCCACGGATTTGATTCAAGTGGACAACGAAAGGACTTCCCAGGAGGTCACCTATCTCACCAATACTCTCGCCGAAACATGCTTAACTATGAAGTTTTTCTACTTCTCATCACCAATTGAGGCGGTTAGAGACCCAACCTCAACCACCCGTCATTGGAATTAGCGGTTGCGGCCAATCAAATCTGTGCAGATGGATTGGGGTCATTGGTCTGCAGACTTGTAGTGCACCCACAGTAGACCGGGCACCCCGGTCTACTGATTAATTCCCCATTTTTATCAGGTGTATAAACACAAGATAGTGTTCGAATTGGTAGTCAGTACTCAATCATTGTCAATACAAAGAATTTTGATTGTGGTATTAAATTGCGTAAAAATTATGTTGTGAAATCATTGAAATAATGATTTTTTTTTTCATTTTTAGCTTTCACTAGATATACTCATGTTGTGCGGGAAAAACTTTCAATAAAAGTTACAAGCTAGAAACACCAAGAAATAGAAGCAACAAGATAAAGCCCCCAAACATCATTACGTATAATATCAAACGGAGCAAAACTAGGAGAGAAAACGTGAATAAAGGATGCACGATGGTGTTTGCCAAGATCATAAGTATCACAATGAAAATTATCTAACAATATAGATGACATAATATGAAATAAATGTTTCATAGACGAGATAGAGAGATGTCCTAGATGATAATGCCAGGAATGCAAAGTGGAATGCAAAGTGGCCGACTGATCGACATGAAAAGCCTTAGAAGGAGAAGTAGGGTTGGAGGAGTCAAACATGTAGAGACCATTCAGCTGACTACTAGAGCCAATCATCGTCTCCGTCTTCAGGTCCTGAAAAACACAAGGCAAAAGAAAGGTCACAGAATAGTTCATAGAATTGGTCAGATGACTAATGGATATAAGATTGCGAGTAAACTTTGATACCTGAAGAATAGAAAAAAGAGTGAGAGAGGAGCATGAGATGGATCTTTTCCCAGCAATCAGAAAGAAGGATCCATCTGCAATGCTCGCCTTGTCTCCTCCAAACAAGAGAAGGTAAGACAACTTGTAGCAGAGCCAATCATATTTTCCGTTTCTCTAGAATCAATAATCCAGTGGGTAGATATACAAGAAGACGCAACATGAGCACCTGAGGGTCCCTGATGGGCATAAGAGGATGAAGAAGCGGATTTCTCAATAGATTGTCTCAGCATCAAGCGACAGAACGTATGGATCTCATCGACAGATAAAGACAGAGGAGGAAACGTAGTGTCAGAGAAAGACAAGATCTCTTCCGAGGAATCAAAAAGATAAGCAGATCGTGACTGAGTTGAGCGACCTTGAGAGCAACCATAACTACCACCTCCTCTCGATGCAGAACCACCTCGTGGTGTAGGAAAGTCATGAAGACGAAAGCAAGTGTTCCGAGTATGACGAGACTTCCCATAGTAATCACATATCAAATGATCTATATGCCAGTGGACTTGGACCTTTTATCACGAGGAGCTTTACTGCAAATCTGACCAGCCGGAGCAGAACCTCAGGAGTAGAGTCAGGAGTCCAAGTCTGTCGTCTATCAAATTCTTGTTGAACAAGACTATAAACCTCTTGAAGAGATGGTGTGGGAGAGCGCACAAGGATCTGAACACTGATGTGATCGATGTTCCGATGCAGTACATGAAGAAACTCAAATTTGGTTCCTTTCTTCCCGTGCCTGAACAAGAATCTTATCCTCAGGGGACACAAGGGTGAGATAGTCGAAGTGATTGTACTCTTGATAAAGCTGAGTGAACTCCAGGTAGCAGACTGAAGGAGGTCGATCACTCTGTCGTAGGAGAAAGATCTTCTGTCTCACCTGAAAAATATGGGATGCATTCCCCCTGCATGAGTGTGTGGCCTCAACCCTCTTCAAAATATCTGTAGTAGTATCTAAGAATAAGTAATTCACGACAATGGAGTTCACCATGGAATTAGTCAGCCAAGACAGAACTGAAGAATTCTTATATTCCCACCACAACCAATCCGGAGGATTCTAGGCAGGCGGCGACATAGTACCCAGAACATAGAAAATAAGCATCTGCTCTTCAAGTCAAGGGTGATAGCCCGAGACTATGAGAGAATATTAGAGTCATCTAGACGTATAGTCGTGATTTGAGTACTATAGCCATGACTTGACCAAATAGGTCCACCAGACATCAAAGTAGCGGAGGAAGCTCCGACACTGAAAAAGTTTGTAGGAGATTCATCATTCCCCGACATAATAATCTAAAAATAGATATCAAGGAATCAAGGGAATGAACACCACACCCACCAAGAAAAAAACTAGGGTTTTCTCATAGAAAGTGAAACGAAACAAAAATCCATGGAGGACCTTCTCATAGAGACCGACACCAAAAATGCCTTCAAATTAGGGCAGCATGCTCGCTGTTATGCAGGAAGCGACAACAAACCGCTGAAGAAAAAAAACTGCGCGTCTGCTGGATAAAGCCCCCCACACGGCTACTGGAAGAGGAATAGTTTGTGGGACTGCCGCGCTGATGGAGTGGAATAGGACTCCGGAGCGACAGACGAAGGACGGAGGACGGGTTGCGAGCGGCGACTGGGACTGTGGATGTGGTGCTGGATGCGAAGCAGCGACGCGAGGGCGAGCAAGTTTGGGCGTATAATGTCTGTCATGCCCAACTTGTCCAGTATTCTGTCAAAGGAGTTCTGACTCAGTCCTTTAGTAAGCACATCTGCAAGCTGCTGGTTTGATGGAACAAAAAGGGTACTCACAATCCCCCTAACTATGTTTTTCTTGATGAAGTGTCTGTCGATCTACACGTGTTTAGTGCGATCATGTTGGACCGGATTGTGGGCGATGCTGATAGCTGCTTTATTATCGCAATAGTTTCTGATTGGACCTTCACCCTTCATGGCAAGGTCCTTCATGACCGACTGAATTCACAACCCTTCGCATATACCATGTGCCATGGCACAGAACTCTGCCTCTGTGCTGGATCTGGCTACAACATGTTTTTTGCTTCTCCAGGTCGCCAAATTTCCCCCAACAAGAGAGCAATACCCTGATGTTTATCTTCGGTCATCAACTGAACATGCCTAGTCTGCATCAGTATAGACCTCTACGGTCTATGCCCCATTGTGTGAGAATAGTATTCCATTGCCCGGAGAAGATTTGAGATAGACCCTGTGCGCAACATCCAGATGGTGAGATTTAGGTGAGTGCATGTACTGACTAAGGACCCCCACAACATACGATATGTCTGGACGAGTGTGAGAGAGATAGATAAGCTTTCTCACCAGTCGTTGGAAGCCTGGTATGTCACCAACAACATCCCCTCCATTCCTTTCTAGTTTGTGATTGACCTCAATTGGTGTATCTGTCGGTCTGCACCAGAGCATTCAAGTTATCTCAAGCAAGTTTTGAACATACTTATTTTGAGATATAAAGATCACATGTTTGGATCTGGCCACCTCAATGCCAAGAAAATACCTGAGGGGACCAAGACCCTTCACTTCAAATTTCTTAGTCAATCTAAACTTTAGAAGTTCAACCTCTGTTGTATCATTGCCGGTTATTACCATATCGTCCACATAGACAATAAGAGCAGCCACTTTACCCTCCCTACGTTTCACAAACAAGGTGTGATCAACATTGCTCTGTTTGTATCCAAAAGAGATCATAGCCAGGTGAAATCTCCCGAACCATGCATGTGGAGATTGCTTCAGTCCATACAGAGCTTTCTTTAACCTGCAAGTTTTCCCTGCCGACCATTCTTGAATAACACCAGGAGGCAGAGACATATAGACTTCCTCCTCAAGATCACCGTGGAGAAAAATATTTTTCACATCCAACTGAAGGAGACTTCATCCTTTACACACTGCACATGAAAATAAAATCCTGATGATGTTCATTTTTGCAACCGGTGCAAATGTCTCCTGATAGTCGATGTCAGCTGTCTGCGTATAGCCTCTAGCCACCGACCTGACTTTGTATCGTTACACAAGGCCTTGAGAGTTTTGCTTCACAGAGAAAACCCACTTGCATCACACAACCGTTTTTCCCTTAGGAAGATGGACAAGTTCTCATGTATGATTCTTGTCAAGGGCTCTCATTTCCTCCAACACGGCTGCCTTCCACTCGTTATGCTCAAGTGCTTCCTTCCAAGATTGTGGAATAGAAATGGAGGTCAAAGAGATGACAAATGCTCTATGTGCAAGAGACAAGGATTCATAAGTCACAAAGTGAGAAAGAGGATGCTAAGTAGAAGCAGAACTACCTGTGTTGGTACCTGACGATGGATCAGGTGATGACCTAGGTTGAATAGCAAGTGCCTGAGTGTTCGTGCCCTTCCTAGGTTGCGTGTAGACCTGGTAGTGAACGAAGGAGACAACATCGACGGAGGAGGAATAGGCAGAGGAACCGAAGAAGGGGAACTCACTTCCATAGCAGCAGTCTCCCCCTGAAGAGAGGTCCCATAATATGCTTCCGATTCCCGAAAGGTGACATCCATAATAACGAATATCCGCTTGGTAGCAGGATGGAAGCACTTATAGCCTTTCTGAGTAGGAGAGTCGCCAATAAACACACACTTCAGAGCGCGGAGATCAAGTTTGGTCTTAGGATGAGTGTGGACAAAACATACACATCCAAAGACACGAGAAGAGAGAGAAGTGAGACGGACCCCTAAAGTAGCAAGAGGGGTATGAAACCCAAGAATCCGCGTAGGAAGGCGATTTATGAGATAAGCGGCAGTGAGAACATCATCACCCCAGTAGTACTTCGGGAGATGCATCTGAAGGAGGCGACATCTAGCCACCTCAAGGAGGTGCCGATTCTTCCGTTCAGCCACCCCATTTTGAGCAGGGGTGTAAACACAAGAGGTTTGATGAATGATGCCCAAGTCACTCAGATAGTTCTCAAGGCGGGCGTCAATGTACTTACGACCATTGTCACTATGCAAGATTTTAACCATGACACCTATTGATTACTGTCCATCTTACGAAAGCGTTGAAAAATAGAGAACACCTCACTTTTATGTTTCATTAAGTAAACTCAGGTATAACGAGAGTAACAATCATTAAAGGAAACAAACAAAAAAGAACCAAAAATAGAAGCAGTAGGGCTAGGGCCCCAAACATCAGTGTAAATAACATCAAATGAAACTGAGTTACGAGGAGATATAAGATGGAGTGTACTACGATGATGTTTAGCCAGTTCACATACATCACAATGAAAAACATTAAACAAAGTAGGAGACATAGTATAAAGCAACAACTTCATAATAGCAATAGGATTGTGTCATAGCTGACAATGCCAAGAATCCAACTCAGAGGGACGAGAAACATGAAGAGCTTTGGGATGCTAAGCGATGTTGGATGAAGTGGAGGCAGAGGGGTCGAACACATAGATCCCGTTGCATAGTCTACTCGAGCCAATCACCGTCCCCATCTTCAGGTTCTGAAACAAACAAGAGATAGAAAAGAACATCACAGAGCAATTCATAGAGTTAGTCAGTTGACTAATAGACATAAGATTACGAGTGAACTTAAGAACATGAAGAACAGAGGAGAGAGTAAGAGAGGAGCATGAAATGGATCCTTTCCCACCGATAATAGATAGTGATCCATCGACAATGCTCACTTTGTCTCTGCCAGATAGAGGGGTGTAGAACACAAAACCTATGGCAGATCCTGTCATGTGATTTGTAGCCCCAAAATCAATGATCCACTGAGAGGATAGATGAGAGGAAGCAGAGTGAGCACCTGTCGGGCCCTGATGAGCATAGGAAGAAGAAGCCGAACTGGACGGCTCAACAGGAGGTTCGAGCATCATCCGGCGGAAAGCCAAAATTTCTTCAGCCTAAAGAGCAGGGGGTCCCGCAGTGGAATCCAGAGAATGATGAACCAGGGCTTCTTCCATACTGTCTGACAAGTGGGCCGACCTGGGCAGAGAGGGCCGGTGCTGAGAGCGACCACCTCCGCGGTCACCACGCGATGCAGGGCCCCCACGAGGGGAAAACCATGGAGCTTGAAGTAGGTGTCTCTAGTATGGCAGACTTTCCCCCAATAATCACAGGATAGATGATCTTTCTCCGCAGTCGTCAATCTAGTGTCGCGAGGAGGACGAGCGCCAAGGCTGAGACAGATTGACAAGCGCAGATCCCTCAATAGCTGAGTCTGGAAGCAGAGTCTAGCGGGGGTCGAATTCCTATTAGACAAGGCTGTACATCTCGGGCAAAGAAGGAAGAGGGGAGCGTCCAAGGATCTGAATACTGATCGAATAGAAATCCCGATATAAGCCGTGAAGGAACTCGAAGATGCGATTGCGTTCTTCTCTGGCTCGGACCAGCACTTCATCTTCAGGAGACACAAGGGTCAGAGAATCAAAATGATCGTACTCCTGATAGAGTTGGGTGAAATCCGAGTAGTAAGCCGAGGGAGGACGATCACCTTGTCGCAAGAGGAACAATCGGCGACGCAGTTGATAGGTCTGAGTTACATTGCCGACAAGAGTAGGTAATCTCTGCGCGCTTCCAAATATCTACTGTAGTATCCAAGAACAGATAGTTTCGAGTGATGGGCTTCGTCATAGAGTTAAATAGTCATGACATCACCAGGGTGTTCTCTGACTCCCACTGAAGCCACTCAGGATAGGAGGCAGAAGGAGGAGCCTTCATTGTGCCACTGACATAATCAAATAACTGGCAGCTTTTGAGGGCCAGAAGGATAGGGCGAGCTCACAGGAGGTAATTGGAATCATCCAATTTCATAGTGGTGATCTGAGGAGTGCCATGGTCGGAGGTGATCCGACAAGGTCCAACGGAGGCCGGAGTGGGAAAAGCCGCTTCACTGGAAGACATGGTGGTAGAGGAATCACTTCCCGCCATAAGGAAACCCCGAATAGAAATCGAGGACACTCAAAAAACAATCACAATGAAGAGCGAAGAATGGGGGCTGCCCTCATAGAAAGAGGGGAAGAACACACATGCCCAATGAGGTGCAAGGAATGACGAAAAAAAGAGAAAGGGACCCCCGAAAACAAGGAGATCAAACAACCATGTGACCGACGTCCCAGGAGCACGAGAGAGGGGCGGAGAGGGGGCGAACGACGGTGCGGGAGCCGCTGGAGATCACTGGAGGCGGAGGCGGAAGAACGGAGGCGCCGGACTTGAAGTCGCGAACGGGAGTATCGGCCACGCGAACCCTAGAACAATGGCTCCGATACCATATTGAGTAAAAGAACCTGAATGAATTATTTGAGTCTCTCGTAGGTATATATACATATACACGGGGTTACACCATATAAACGGGGTTACACCATTGATTGCGCGAAACTATATCCGCAAACGACAACGACAAGTGTACCGTATCGGGAGTGGTATATGTTTATAAAAACCAAGGTTGTATTAGACTCGGGGTGATCGAGTAATCCTACTTTGAAAATCGTTATTATTTTATCAATAGAAATTTGAGTTAAGGTTGCGAAAAGTAAAAGCTAGAAATGTTAACGGAATTAAAACAATGGTTTTACAATTAGTACCCGATCTTGAGTCACCTTGGAATTATAAAATTACGAAATGAAAATAACAATGCAATTCTCTTGTTGAAGAGGCTTTGACCGTGGAGGTTCCCGAAGCATGAACCCCCCCCCCCCCTTTCGAGGATTAAGTTCAACTAAGCTTAGGTGTATCGACCGAACTTTCGTTCTCAAATCGCATCGCCTAAGACTTGCTTTAGGTAGTGAACCTCGCTATTAGATTTTACTCCAATTCGGAAGAGTTACGTCATCCTCTCTCGAGGGTTGCGTTCTACTCTTTTTACTGATGAGTGATCGATTCGCCTTACGAGCCTCTCGGTCAACTAAAGAGCGAAAATTGTTTTGAAAACTATATAAAATATATAGCCTCAATGAATTGATCAACGGTAAATCGTAAGCGTTCAACAAATTGAGAAGCACAAAATTAAAGTCATCGCAAAAATTATCTCATCCTCGGATCGTCTCGATCGAGCACTATAGATAATTAGCCGCTCATGGAGATGAAATAATCATTATTATAGAAAAAATACGACATTATGAAAAAAGTGAAACGAAGATGACAATTGGTAAAAATTGAAATTGAATTATTTTAAAGTGCCTAGAAAATACATATATTTATTTTATAGCTTCCTTGAGATTCGACAATGGCTTGGAGCCTAGATTAGCCTAGGGGCCGTTTGCTATTGATTTTCCGGGTGAAACCGTATCATAAATTTTTGGAGTGCCATGTCAGCAATCTGAGGGGCGGAGTAGGATGGCGCTGATGCTTGGAGGCGGGATCTATGGAGGGGGAAATAAATTTGAGGCGTTACATGGAGGAGGGAGGCTCGGGCTGACATGGCTGTATGGAGGAGGTGGTCATGTGGAGGTTCTGGAGCTTCTGTATGCTTGGAGTTGTGAGGTGGCCGGAGTTTGGAGTTGGGAGGAGCTGGAGGTTGCTGGTACGTGGGAGGTGTTGTTGCTTGGTGGCGGGATTCCTAGTGGTTGTCGAGCTTGGATGAGCTGTAGCTAGGAGGAGTTGCATGGTGGTGGAGCTTCGAAGTGGCGCTGCACTGTGGTGGCGGCGGAGGTGCTTGATGCTGTTGCTGCACTTGCTGAGTATATATATATATATATATATATATAATAAACTATAACGGGTTGTCCAGGGGGTGAATGTAATGAAGGGGAGATCTTAAGGGGACTCGAAAATAAGAGGGGTGCTCTCACTAATTATGCTAGTGCTATAGGTATGTATGGGGGGTCATCGAGAGTTCCTTCATGCAACGTAGTGGCGTTGAATATATCCGGCCGAGCTTTATGTCCACAAATTTGACTCGCATACGGACCTTGGACGTGACAGCGGGATAAAGTCCCCCAGACCTGCCATTTTCCTGCAAAATAGAAAATATGTGTTAGACCTCAAAATATTAATTTTGTACGAAATATTTTATAAAAATCACGAACACATGCAAATATTTAGAATATCTAATTAAGATAATAGCCCTAGAAGATGACTAAATTACTAGTCATCAACCATATAAACATAAAAGTCTAAAATACATAATATTCCAACAAGTTCCTAATACTTCCAGCACGGGATCCTGTGTTCATTTATAAACTGAAATGAGACTACTGTTATCCAGTCGCTCTTACCTGATAAAAGCTCTTCCAGGCACTGTTCTTCTTAGTACTTGGGAACTCAAACCACATTTCTAGAACTATGTTTCATCAGCATTTATATCAATCTTATTACCATATCTCTATTTTTATGTGTTGACTATTGATTCAATTAGAAGTTGATATTTGGTTTTCTAGATCATGGCTATGGTTCGAAGAGGAGAGAAACCTCCAAATATCAGGGTTTGCTCTTGTTGATCTTTTTGTTCCCATATTGATTGGTTTAGGGTCCGACGGTGGCTGTCATGAATGCAATGGTTAAGAACCGTCGTTCGTAAACGCCTGACCTCACCCAAGGAACTCCATCCATTTTTATATTCAAATTTAAATTTTTTTTCTTGGTGGCATTCATAATTGTCGTCATGTCAAATGCATATTTCATGACAGCAGGCAGTGTTTTTGCCCAAATTGCCTGAGCAAAAACGCCGCGCCAAACTGATGACAGATCGTAATCATCATGTTCACGACCACCACTGCCGTGCCAAACAAACCCTTAGTTCGACATTTGACCACATTTGATTTTTGTTATTCAGGAGATCAATGATATGCCTCCAAATCCTAATCAGCCACCATCAAAACCAGCAGTTCCTCCAAGGTCTAAGGTTAGTATAATAGATGACTTCCTAAATGAAAATAATGTTTTGGTTTTTTGTTAACTATTATGCTATTAGAAGGGGAGCCTCGGCGCACCGGCTGTCGTGTTGCCAGTGTTGTCGTGTGACTGAGGTCACGGGTTCAAGTCCTGGTCTTGCAAAAATACAGGGTAAGAGGTTTGTCTACATTTCACCCTTGCGGTGGGACTTTTCCCGTGACTCTCGCTGTGCGGGGATGCTTTTTGCACCCGGCTGCCCTATTATGCTATTAGAAACTCACATTTAATGATATCACATTTACTAATTGGTATACCACTTTATTCTTTTATTTGTACACATGTTATCTTTGTCTTAGGCTCTGTTTGGGGGACTTGTTTTCACCGGTCAAGCGGGTACGGTTCATGCGGTTAAAGGTCGGTTCATGCGGTCTTAACCGCTTGATCGGTGAAAACAAGTCCCCCCAAACAGAGCTTTAATCTATAAGACTACCTCATGAAAAAAATAATTTTTTAATTTTTTTCCGAAGAATCTGTCATTTTCTCTTTAGATCAAAAGGTAAAAAATCAATATTAATGGATGCAATCATGCAACTCATTTAATTCTCAAAATATAATATTAGAATTGGTTGGTATATTATTAAATTCTCAAAATATAATCAATCTTATGGTGGTATTTTATTAGAATTGGTTGGTATTACTGCGGTAAATACGAATATTCTAATAATGCAGCAGTGAAAATCTTTTATTTTATGGTTATATTAGCTCTAATTAGTTCTCAAACTTCAAACAGCCATGGGAGATTTCACAGCAAAATGGAAAACCCCAAGATGCTCCATCAGAGCCCTGGTGGAGAAAGAAATCTGTCAAGATCACAGAATTGGATCCCGAAGGCGAGGAGCCGTTAAAACAGGTCGCCCACAGGCAGCGGGATGAGCGAGAGGTCGTCGGGCCAACGAGCATGGGTCCCACCTCAGCCGCCGTCCGTCGCCATACCCGAGTCTGCGGCTGCCATTAGGCATCCGAAACCCCCTCCTCCCGCTCAGGAGCAGCATTCCGGCGATGAGAAGGTGATACCGAGCTCGCCCGAGAGCGACGGTTCCGTCGCGGAAGGCCAATCTAATTCTGGAGGAGAAGTCGTGCTATCGCCGGGCGGCGCCTATGTGCTTCCTGATCGAAGCGAGATAGAGGAAGAGAGAGTTGATGCTGTTGAAGTTATGTGATTTGGAGTCTCCAGTTATTGTAATACTGATGAGGTAACTTTTACTTGAGCAGCAACTTAGATAAAAATATTTTGTGCATACTTGGTAGAAGCTTATTATTATTATTATTATTATTATTACCTATTAATTACTCAAAACCTACTTGTGAGTATGTGTAATCATATGTTGTTGTTGTACTCATCTATCTTTTAAAATTACGAAAATCTCCTACCATGCATGATGCATGCACAGAATACATTTAGGGGTATTTTTGTACATGCATGTTATTAGAAAAATGTAAATAAAAAATGGACGGTCAAAAGATAGAGGAGTGCTGCTTGTAATTTTGCCAACGTACAGGGATAATGTTGGTAAACAATCCCTGAGTCAGATTAATATTTTTATTTGATATTTTGATATAAATTATTTCTGGTGACTGGCAGCCGGCCGAAGAAGGTTTCAAAATGCATTTAATTCAATTTTAAATTAATCTCATAAAGAGGTGGTTGCTCCGTCAGATTTCTTCACTAATTACTAGTAATTATTTTTTAAAAAAATACAATAATTTATTTCCTATTCTTTATTGAAATTAAGAATATCAGCCTAAATAAATAAATATCTTTTTCATTAGATATGTTGATTTAATTTCTTTTAATGAATAGTTTTATAAAGAAGATAAATTGTCCATAAAAATAACCTAAATGGCTAATAAAGAGAGAGAGAAATAAATATATAATAAAATTAATAATAAGAATAATAATAATAATAAAATCTGCCGACGTCTGTCAAGCCAGTTGCCAGATATTTTAATGTTAAACAGATATTGGAGGATATATTTGAGATGAATAAAGTAATATAATTAATGATCCCACTAACCACTTCCATTTGGTTATTAACTAAAACACTGACTACTTCCTTTGTGGACTATAATACTATATCATTCATTATCCCAACACACTGACTTAGGCTCTGATGAGGTTGGACAAAAACGTCATTGTCATAAAATGTATGTTTGAAATCACAAATGTTACAAAAAAGAAATTAGTTTGAGACATAAGATTTTGATATGACAATGACATTTTTGTCCAACCTCACCGGAGCAAATAAGTCACGATAAGCCACATCAAATGCAACCTTATTCACCTTCTATTATGCGATTAGCTTCACAGATTTAAAATTAAGATTCTGCTTTGACCAATAAAAATTTGGAATGAAATTATATGGAAAGACAGTATGTAATTAGATATGAGTGAGATTATGACCAAGATAGGGCACAATGGCGACAATGGATCCATGTAGTTGACCCCACTATAGCGGGATAAAGGCTTCAACAGAGATCGTCTTCCCTTATTCTGGTTTAGATCCAGAGGTACAGTATCATCCTGAAAAAAAATTATTTGCATGGAATTTGGATCAAATATAAAAAATGTAAATCAATCACATAAACAAAAAAAAATCGAATGAGTGTTGTTGTATGGTAGCCATAACCATTGTCATGTTTGTACAATTCCAATTTAGCGACCCAGTCATGACTGCACCCAATCAAGATAGGGTGAACCCATCAAGAGGATTCAGGTCAGGCGAGACGGCCTCGCTTTGTGGCGGGCCGACCTCCCCGGGCTGATGCCAGCTAGTCAAAGTGAGACGCAGGGCAAGGGAAGCCGTGCGCCAAGACGAGCACGAGCGGGCTGAGCCCACCTTCGTGGGCTCGCCTCGGCAGAGAAGATCCAATGCGCCCTTTTTCCTGCTCGCGGTCTATCTTGTCTGCACATAGCCATCACAAACATCGAGATTTCACTATCCGCAAACCAATCAGGGGTGACAATAGCAAAAAAACAATAGGCGGAGGCCGCTATTTGCATGTCATAAAGACGATTTTACCCCTGGTTTGAGGCTTGCCTGTAAATAGACCCTCAAAACACCTTGGAGAGGCAGATCTAGCCTCTCAGAGCTCCTGAATTTTGGTGAGTTCTTGCTCCGTGCCATCAAACGTGTCGAGCTCAGCTTTGGCTTGGGGGGACGCGATGCGCTTTTGGGTGAGTGGTGAGACCTCTACGCTGCAGCTCACCGGGTCTATGAGTAGACAACCACATTAAATGAGCGAAGGCTGAATCCGGCTCGAATCGGCCTTCCTTGAGCACTCGACGACGGACCAAATAACTTGAACTGTCCCTTCAATCCAAACTCCGTTGAACCGGTATCCAATTTCAACAATGATTCATGATCTCCACGGATCAAACAGATCCTAAATATAAAATTTAGGAGCTGAAGATAAATGAGTCGTAGAATTAAATTTGAAGGGTGAAATGGATAAGATCATGCATCGAAGAGTCTTGCCACCCAAAAGTCAACAATTTCGTCACGAATGCTAATTGATTTAGTCAACGCATCCCAGAAAATATTATAGAGGAGGTAGTTCGCTTATTACAAGATTTCATCGATTATTTATCTTCAGCTCTCTGCTCTGCCTCTCTCTCTCTCTCTCTCGCTCTCTGCTCTGCTCTGCTCTGCATCTCTCTCTCTCTCTGTCTGCCTCTCTTGGACTCGGAGATGGCTCTAATGAAGCTGCCATTGCCGGCGGAAATTGCAGGGGTTCGTCTCTTGGAATCCGGCAGGGGAGGCTTCATCAACATCAAAGGTTGGTTTTCCGGCCACTTGTGCTTTTTGTGACTGGAATCTTATGTACGTATCTAGGGTTGTTGTTGTTGTTGGTGTTGTTGTTCCAACCACAAAATTGATTTTTTTATGCGTTTTTGTATTCTCCTCCCAATACCTTCGTAACAAAATCCTTCATTCCTGCACGCTTTTCAGTTCTGATTTGGCTGTGTTGGGCCTTCTGAGTTCTGAAGAGTTTCTAATGAATTAAACATAAAGATTTTGTGTGCTTTTTCCCCATTCAGATATTCTGCCATTTCTTCTCTCCTTTTTCTTATTTGCTTGGACTTGGAATTGGCTTTGAATCTTCAACTGCCAGCAGAAATTGAAGTTCTGTTCTTGAAATCTGGCAGAGGAGTCTTTACATGCCTCAAATGTATATTTTTTCAAGGCAATTTGACTTCTCACCCTTGTGATTCTAGAATTATTGCAGATGAAGTTTCTTTTTGTCTCCCAAACTAGACTTTATTTATAGTTCATCAAACAAAAATAATTCTGGGCTTTTTTCAATTCTCTTCCGATCTTCACTCAGAAAAATGCCCTTGTCAAAGGTAGCATTTATGAGGCCTTTTCACTTTTGAGTGTCTCTCTATTGCCCTATGATTCCAGCCAGAGTTGTCTCAGATAAGATTTGTTTTGCTTTGAAAAAGTAGATGTCTTTTGGGAATCAATTAAGAATAATGTGTTGTGCTTTTGTTGGGATAGGATTTCCTTTGAAGAAGAGGGAGAAGGTGGCAAGTTGTTCGAAGGGCATATACTGCTCCTCGCAGCAAGGGCCTCCACCAGCTTGGCCGGGTCGTGCTGTTGCTGAAGCCGGTCGGAGATCGTGGGAAGGTCCTAAGCCCATCTCAATTGTTGGGTCGACGGGGTCGATTGGAACTCAGGTTTGAAGAAATTATATGCTCAAGACAATCAAGTAATTGGAGGCTGGATAACAACAAAATAACACATAATTAACTTATTTTAAGGGCCGTTAGTTTTGTGGACAAATTTGTCAGCCGTGTTAAGAAATCAAAATGAGCTAACTCTAGTTATTTGTGGGGGATCCCGTATTCGAGTTGTGGAAACAACCTCTTTGCAAATCCAGGGGTACAATTACCAGTCCTCAAAACTTACATTAGCGAAGATCCATGCAATGAATACATCCTTTTTATAAGTTTGATGTGTATGTTTATTCATACAAAATGCTTTAGGCATTAAGTTTTCTCCCATTCTTTAGACATTGGACATCGTGGCCGAGAATCCAGACAAGTTTAGAATTGTTGCCCTCGCAGCCGGATCAAATGTGTCTCTTTTGGCTGATCAGGTACATATATCGCCTACCATAGTTTCTAAAACAAGATCTACATGATTTAGTTTCAGTTTAAGGCTTTCTTAAACGATGTTTATGGACTTTTTTTTATCTTATATCTTTGAACAGGTGAAGACATTCAAGCCTCAGTTGGTTGCTGTTAGGAATGAATCATTGGTTGTTGAGTTAAAAGATGCTCTGGCTGATGCTGAACACCAACTTGAAATAGTGGCTGGGGAGGAAGGTGTTATAGAGGTCCGCCGATTTTGTTTTTTTTCGCTAATATTGTTTGTTTTCATCTCCTGAATACTAATCTCATGAAGAAATTCATCATGTATTTATATTTTTCTTCAGGTTGCACGACATCCGGATGCCGTCACGGTAGTAACTGGAATCGTAGGTTGTGCTGGCTTGAAGGTGAGTGGTTCTACTGATTTTTTTTTTCATGTGCTTAATTTTCTTCCAATGCCAAGTTATGAGTAAGACATGTTAAGGCATGTGTGAATTTTTAGTTTGTCTCACATGGGATAGGTGAAAAATATGTTGGTGTAATAGTACCTTGAGTTTGGCCCCCATTCATGGATTCTTGTTTTTGGGATGTACATGGGTTGAACCACTTGTATATTGAGCCCAACTTTAGTCCATCTTTGCTCCAAACTCCTTAAAAACTTGTTCTAATTTATGCGCATTTTTAAATCTTTGCATGCACTAGGATTCAAAGAACATCATCATGAAAAATAACTGGAGGATTGTTTCATGAATGATGACTGTTGGTGGAAATTTTGTTCACGAAAGGGTTTAAATGAGCCGAACATGCGAGAATTGGGGTATGTTTGGCTCAATTCGTTGACTATCGGGCGAACATGTTGGAGATATTTTTGTTGGTGTTAATTTTTTCTTTTTCTTGGGAAATCAATATATTTCATTTACATAGATTTTTTATTTACATGATTCCATGAAGATTTGTGTTCGGTTGCCATAAAACTTAAAACATGTCTGCTCATGATTATAGATAATTTTCAATGATGTGTATCAAGAATATACGGTAAGGGTTTGTTCTTTCGTGTTAATTGATGCTTTGGAATTGGAGTTGGGGTCCAGTTCCAATGAAAATGGACATTCAATTTTAATTACCAGGCCTTAATTTCATCCAAATGAGGCGAAATTTTATATTAATACTTGTTTGTATAAGCATATATATATATATTACTATAATGTAACATATAATTGTATATATTGAGGTCTTATCGAGCCATACATTATTGAGCTCGCTCAATGTTAAGCTCATTTGTTTGAGAACTTGTTCAAGCTCAGTCGTTTACTTAACAGACAAGTCAAACATGATCAACTATCGAGCTGACCATGAGCTATTCGTGAACATCGAGCTTTTCCCCTAGGAAAAAGTATGTCCTCAAATCTAAGGTCCATTTGGTTCAATGTGACGGCGCGCCATCACCGGCTCACGTGTATTCCCGCAGGAGGCGGTGATCTGCTTCCTGGACGGACGATCAGATCCCTTGGTTGCGTCCGGGTGGTCGATCAGAGTCGATTTCATATATGGGTTTTTGTTTTGAGTTGTATTTTGCCCCTGATCACTTCAGACAGTGTGAGTCTACGATTCGGGTTTTATTTGATTTTCAGTTGTGATTTAGCGGTTATTGCTTCGGGATTATTTATATGCAGCGATTCACGGTTTGGAGGGCATCCTGGGTTTTGGCAAGTTGCAGAACCGCCGATCACTCATCTCCAGGTGCAACTCCTAGATGTTCTTCCTCGGTGAGACGCCGAACAGCCCCTCCGCCCTTTCCCTGCTCTTCTCCGGCCCGTCGTAAGTCGTCCTCCTCCCTCCCCATCCAGCCTGTGACTTCTCTAAGCCGCAGTCCCGTTTTCCCATCAAGTCGGCTACTCTCAGTCGGCAACCTCCGCATTTTCCCCAGTCAAACCCGACGTAGTCAACCCCGCCCTCCTCCTCCACCGCCGGAAACCCTAGATCCCGTCTCCTCCCATCTTCCTCTTCCACGACACCACTCCAGAAGCCCCACGCCAGTCTGTCGGCCTCCACCCCCATCCCATCCAGATACCCCACCCCCACTCCTCCCCTACCTATTAGCTTCCTGTGGACTCCACTTTCTCACCGCCTCCCCTCCACCAAGTAGAACCCCTCCTCATCCATTCAACCGTCGACCACCCATCCACCCAAAGCTGGCTGATCGCCTTATTTCCCTACTTCCTTGACGTGGATTCCACTTTCACTCAGCCAGCCCCGCCATTGTCGCGGCCTTGGATGCCTTCCACACCCCTCATCATCGCTGCATGCACGTGCGAACTATGGTATATAGTATTTTCTTTATTGTTGTTTATCTCAACACCTGACTTTGCAGTGAATTTTTATTACTTTGCTATTAGTACCATCGTTGTGCGATTTCCAGGGTTTCTCCTGTGTGCGCTTAGTTATTTGCGCCTCTTTTCATTTGAAAATTGATACGTGCTTCCTTATCTCAATATTTGTAACCGCACACACCTCTGTTATTTTCTTTATAATATTTAATTACTGTTTCAAAATTTTGAGCGGGCCGCTCTCGCACTAGCACTCCACTGCAATGCATTTAGGGTTGCATTTAGAGTGTCCACCCCGGAGTTTGTCGATGTATAACCCCGTATTCGGCGAGTGGTCACCCTCAGATAGGGTCGAGGTCGGGAGAGGTCTTCTTGGTCCGGGCGAGTCATGGTTGGGTCCCTCCCCAGCTCGCGCATATCGTATTCCGGGAGCAAGCAGGAGGGTTTTTTTGGTCCTCACTCGCCCCAGGACTATGCGAGTGGCGAGTGCGAGCCTCTTCGGGCACTCGCCACCTTCGGCTAGTGTTCGGCTCGCCTGGGAGCATTCTTCTAGGGAATCCCAAATTGGTCTTCTAATAGTCCCTCCAAATAGCGGAGTTTTGTTGTTGGCAAACCGCTTTGGGCTGCGTACAGTAAAACCAACAGACGGGATTCCGCTATTTGCATGTCAGAGTTGGAAAACTATAATAGACCCCATGGGCACCTTTGGAGAGGTTCTTTTTTTCTTTGGCTTCTTCCTCCTCTAGCTAGTTTTGGTTGGCTTCCAGTGCCCTCCAAGGTGCTCAATTCAGCATTGGTTAAGGAGGGGAAGTTCTCTTCGATCTTCTGGGTGTGTGGTGGATCCTCCATGCTATAGCTCAGGGTCCGTTCCTTAGTCCCAATCCATCGGCCTTGTGTTCTTCCTTGGGAGAAGTAAGTGCAGGTTATCCCCTTTGGGTCCGAACTCTTGGGACCGAGATTCGGTTTCAACAGTCGACCTACCACTGTTTCACAATGCTATGTAGATAGTTCTGTTATCTAGATAACATTGTTATTTAGGGTACAATATTGTCTATCAAATGCACATTCTTTGGGCCAATTTTATCTTTGTAAACTAAAAGTCATGTTATCTAAAAAGATTAGCATCCATTTAAAAAAAAAATTGTTCTTTCCTTTAGATGTCATTGAAATATAATTTAGATATACTTTATGAAATATTATCTTAGGATGTGGGCGATCTAAACAGCTATATCTAACTGCCAAGCAACACCAGTAATGTGTTATTTCAGATTTTTAAGTTAACACAAGACTCTTATGAATGATTTAGCCTACAGTAGCAGCTATAGAGGCTGGAAAAGACATAGCTTTGGCAAATAAAGAGACACTCATTGCTGGAGGGCCTTTTGTTCTTCCCCTTGCACATAAACACAAAGTGAAGATACTGCCCGCGGATTCTGAACATTCTGCCATATTTCAGGTTTGGAAGCCATCTTTACTCCTTTTGAGGTTTAGGTTTTCACATTTGTTTCATCTTTTTTATAGTTCTTTTCGATCATCATACTGCTTTTTATGCCGCACGTTTGCTAGTGATGGTTAAAAGCGTGTTTTTGTCTTCAGTGTATCCAGGGCTTGCCAGATGGGGCACTCCGCCGCATAATTTTGACTGCGTCTGGAGGGGCATTCAGGTTCGACTCAATAAAAGGATGTTGATTTAAATGTAAACTTAGAAATCATGAAGGAACATAAGCATGGGGCCTTTTTGGTAAAGTTGGCTAGTTGTGTTTTGTATTATGACTATTGTGATGTCAAGTATATGATAGTTCGGTAGAATTATTATAGTATCCGTTCGGTTGCGCGGAATTGGGGCCTCGGAATTAGAATTGGAGGTCTAAAAATTCCAATGAAAAATGGGCTCTAAGTTTAGGCTCTGTTTGGTGCGGCGTTTTTGCTTCGGTGAGTTTGGAAAAAACGCGACCACTATAGAATGTATGTTTGGCATGACAATGGTTATGAGCGCCACCAAGAAAAATAACTATTTTTGAACATAAAGTGGATGGAGTTCCTCAGGTGAGGTCGGGCGGTCACGAATGACGGTTCATCACCACCGCGTTCACGACCACCGCCACCGCGCCAAACAGAGCCTTGGTCACGCGGCCTTGAATTCTTTAGTTGCCATGTTTTAAGGAAAAGATGATAAAGGGGAACTGTTAGTATTGTTAAAGTGGGTTTTCTTCTTCTTAAGGAGACTGCAAAGTAATATGCATTTGTGACTTGCTCATGATAGGGATTGGCCTGTGGAGAAGCTGAAAGATGTCAAAGTGGCTGATGCTTTGAAACATCCAAACTGGAACATGGGAAAAAAGATTACAGTAGACTCTGCTACTCTTTTTAACAAGGTACCATGTTATGGGCTTTATGTCCAGTTATTATGTTGTCTTTATGTGGTGTTTAGTGATTTTATTATGTGTCCTTCGTTAGGTTTTATCTTATCTTAGTCCAAGTGTCGGGGGTTTACATTTATACCCATTGTATCTTCTATTTAAAGGACCCCTTGGGTTTTGTAATGGTAAGCAAGAATTAGTTTCTCTCCTTGTCCTTGTTTATGAGATCTTGGTAGCTTTCTCCTCCCAAGCACACCCCATCTAGGCATCCGCGATTCCGGCTCCACTGTACCCTCCGGACACGACTCCAGCGAGCCCATAACATACAACTCTTCTCTGCTGTACTAATTTGATAATTCGATAACAATTCATAAAACCGACCCCAAATATTTTTTGTAATGTCCGGCTCTTTTAAAGTTCTATAAATGTCACTTGTAGTATAACCATCATCATCATCCATCGGAACTTGTACCCACAAAGATGTTTTTTCCATGACTAGAATCTGAGATCTTCTCAAAATTCTAGTGGCAACCTATAATCTCGACCCTAAAGACAGACCCTAACACCCTCAAATCCGCAACTCGAAACTGTAAATCCCGGCATTTATAGAGATGTTGTTCCCCTTATTGGAAGCTGGGATACCTAGAATACGGCTGAGTCAATAAAATCCTAGCCCTAAAGCACCATGCCATAAAATTTTAAACCTAAAGCCCTCTAGATAAGGAAATATATCTTCAAAGTTTAAAAGAAGTTCAAAAAAATCCCTAAAGCCCAATGTTTTGAATATTGTATATTAAACCTTAAACTCTAAATGCCTAAATCCCTGCACTTGTAATGGTGAAGGGTTTATATCCATAGTTCGAACCTGAGAGCGCCCGAATACACTAGGCGCCTTTTAGATTATCATTCTTCATCCTTTTTTGTTTTGTTTTTTCTTTCAATTTTGTGGTATCAAACAGGGCTTGGAGGTCATTGAAGCTCACTATCTTTATGGGGCAGAATATGATGACATTGAGATACTAATCCATCCTCAATCAATCATACACTCTATGGTTGAAACACAGGTTGGTCCCTTTTTATTTATGCCTAAGGGTCCATTTGGCATGGCGGTAGTAGTCGTGAATGCAGTGGTTACGAACCGTCATCCGTTTGACACGATGTTCTTGCTCCAGTGCGTTTGAACAAAAACCCCACCGTCATGAAATATGTGTTTGACTTGACAACGGTCATGGCCGCCACCAAGAAAATAAGCTAATTTCGAACATAAAAATGGATGGAGTTCCTTAAGATGAGGTCGGGTGTTCACGAAAGACAGTTCGTAACCACTTCGTTCATGACTGCAACTAATGTGTCAAACGGACCATAAGACTCGGGCTCCGCTTGGCACGGTGGTGCCGGTCATGAACGTGATGGTTATGAACCGCCATTCGTTAACGCTCGACCTCACCTAAGGAACTTCATCCACTTAATGTTCGAAACTAGTTTTCGTTTTCTTTTCTTGGTGGTGGTCATAACCATCGTCTTTCCAAACACGCATTATATGACGGTGGTGTTTTCGTCGAAACTCACCGGAGCAAAAACACCACGCCAAACGGAGCTCAAGTATTCGACCCAACAACTTTCGGAATTTTTAGGATTTAGATTAATTGTGCATCAAATTTATTTATGCCAATTCCTTTAAAAAAACAGGATTCCTCAGTTCTTGCTCAGTTGGGATGGCCCGACATGCGTCTACCGATCCTTTATACGATGTCTTGGCCGGAAAGAATCTATTGCTCGGAGATTACATGGCCGCGTCTCGATCTTTGCAAGTAAGCATACATTCAAATGTAGAATACTTGTTTTTTCATACATAACATGCCAATCATCACTTTTTCAGTATAGCTAATATTTAGGTGAATATTTATAAAGCTTAACAAAATATTACATTTCAGTATACCAATCATCCAGTGATTTAGGCTCTGTTTGGCACGTGGTTATGAAAAATTAAAGTAAATTTTGCGTTTGATGATGCAGGCTGGGATCTCTGACATTCAAAGCTCCGGATAATGTGAAATATCCGTCGATGAATCTGGCTTATGCCGCCGGTCGGGCCGGAGGCACAATGACCGGCGTCCTTAGTGCCGCTAACGAGAAGGCGGTGGAAATGTTTATTGATGAGAAGTACTCCCTCCTCTTCATCTGCCTTTTATTACTATTATTATTATGGAATAATTACCAAATTTCCCTGAGAGTTAGCATAATTACATGTTGTACCCCTCTAACTTTTGAAATTACAAAAACCTTACATTTCATAACATTCATGCCCAAAATGGCCTCGATGGAGTAAATTTTCAGGGGGTCTTTTGTGCACGAATGTTATATAAACTTGTAGGGGAGGTTTTTGTCATTTCAAAAGTTAGAAGGGGGGTACATTCTGTAATTTTGCAAACTTAGAGGGGTGTTCAGTTCCAAACCATGAAAATTTATGGGTCTGGCTCAATATCATTTGGTTTTATTTTGGTTCAGTGAATCATAGATACTCGTGAGTATGGCTGCTCTGTTTGGGATGGTGATGGCGGTGAGAAAAATTATATTCCCACAGCCACCGCTCTTTTTGAGGCGTATGATTTCTCAGTGGTGGGAAAACACTTGCGCCAAATAGGGTTTTTCGTGATTTTTTTTGGAAAACCGTGAACCCTCCTACATTCTGAGGAGTTTATGCTTCTCTTCTCACACACAAATTTTCGGATGACTCTATTGTCAGTATTGATTTCTCACTGCTACTTCATTAACCAAGATGTCCAGTCATATACCAAACCAAATGAACCAAACCGAGCCAAATGTTGTCTCCGTCGAGTTCTTGATCTGACCATTCAATCACTTTATCGATGCCAAACCGAGCCAAATGCTTTGTCTCCGTCGAGTTCTTAACCACAATCACTTCGATGCTCCGTGCCCTCAATTAGCGAACAAAGACCCTTTCGACCTCCATAATTAAAGCGAAGTAGAAAAAAGACGGGGGCAAAACAAAATCTGAGCTAACGAGGCATTGTGTTTTGCTTTTTCAGGATCAGTTATCTCGAAATTTTCAAAGCGGTCGAGCTAACATGCGACGCGCATCGGAGCGAGCTGGTGGAGCATCCTTCGCTCGAGGAGATCATCCATTATGATTTGTGGGCAAGGGATTATGCCGCCGGCTTAAAACTCTCGTCTGGATTGAGCCCGGCTCTCGTTTGACCTTTTTTCGAGAGCTGTTCGGTGTTCTTGCCGCCAGAATGTTCCAGATGGTAATAGAAAATGTTGTTGAAAGATTAAAATGCATAATAATTTCATGCCATGTACTATTTAATTGGGTGGTTAAAATAGAGATTTATGGACCCTAAATTATAGATTTAAAGATTATAAACATAATAATTTCATGCCATGTTTTTTTTACAGACGAGTATTTGATTTGAAAATAAATCATATTAGTCTCATGTCACTCACCATTACATCATAATTTATTACGTACGTACGTATATATACATGTACACACACTAGTAGTCCCGCGTCAGACGCAGCATGCTACGGCAACAGTACCCGCACATGACTCGAGTGAGTCAAGTAATATTTCCACCACACGCTCATTGATGTCGCACACTACCATAAGGGACCTTGCGATTGCGCAACTATTGAATTTATATTTTTTGCTAGACGCCGCATTACCTTCTATAAGGGGAGATCAGATTCAAAGGATTGAGATTATTTTGATGGTCTTATTTGAGCTAATCATTGAGAATATTTGATGGTCTACATCTCACGAAATGCGCACATATGCTCACACATACACTCATTTTTTTTGCGCTCGATTGAATGTCGCTGAACGCAAACTTGTAAAACTCCTATGCAAAATTTCAGATTGCAAATGAGTAAACTGGGGAGAGAGAGAGAGAGAGAAACATGAGTAGAAAGCACAAACAAGTGAATCAACAGATAATACTTGAAAAAGAAATCATAAACACATCAAAATTAAAGAAACTAATTGATATAAATTTCAAATATTCATGTGAAGAGGTACAAATTTCATTAAGGCCCTTCTAAAAGAATCAATGAGCTCAAATAAATACCTAATTATGAACTGTGACTATAAATAATAATAATATTAATAACAGCAAGAAAAAAAAGGTTTCCTGCTTATGAACTGAAGGTGTTTTTGTATTACTATCAAAATTTATATAAACCCTTGAGAAGGAAAAACCCAATGCCTCCTGCCAGAACGAGAAGCATTGGGCTCCCGAAGGCATCAAAATCAATCAATCTGCTGTGGTTGTTAGGCTTGGCCAATTTCTCGTTGAATAAACTCGAGAGATTGTCCAACTGATGCATCAGTTGGCGCTGGGCGCGTCCGATAGAAACGACCTGCATTAAATGAAAAACTTGATACAGGAATACACGGTTTTTTAACATTCAATATGCATGTATTTTACTCCACCTGGGAGCATTGCAGTGAGATTTCTTGGATGAAATATCAGGAAAATGTGCAGAGCAAATCAATGAAGTGGAAAACTGAAACAATGTGAAAGGTTGATGCAATGCATCTGCAGCTGTCTATAAATTCATGTATTATACAAGTATAGTGGTTGTGTGTACGCATTAAAAAAGTCATGTTGCATTCTGTATGTTATGACAGAGAGAATGCATGTATTCTAACATTCAATAGTATTACACAAGTATTTTACATATTATGTTTATAAGAAGAAATGTTCTCACTTTGGTATACCAATAATGGAATTAAATACGTTTAATAATTTATTTTTCTATAGCATAATACAATTTTCTCACACGCGCAAACATCAATGCCTAAAATTAGAAGAAAAATAATAAGGAACTCCATTTTAAAAAAAAATTACCTCTTCCATTAGTGGAGACTCTTTATTAAGCTGGTTGGAAGATGAGGATTTGGGTATCAGTGTACCATTTCCCAAACTGGACACAAACAAAGATGTTGCAGAAACAATACAACCTTCTCCTTGGTTAGATAGGTTTTGTTGGCTCATGGATGAATTTTTCGCTGAAAATTTGGAATTTAGCTCGTCAATTCGGGACATGAACTCCTCCATCTTTTCATTCAGGGTTGATATTTGTTCTGAGAGTTGTATCACGGCTCCCTTGATATCAGCAAAACAACCATAATGTCAAACATCAATAGGAAGAAATATTTCTACTGAAATCATATCTATTTACATGCTTATAAATCTCAATATTTACTTAAAAAATAGCATAAAATTTTGTATAAATCAAAATTACAGTTCACTGTTAGTTTTAGCTGTTAAAAGTGTAGATAAGATGCTTTCAGTTGTGCATACGTAGTCTTTAACACAAAAAAAGAATCATTTAGTGGCTGGATTAGCATAGAATGAGTGGACAGGTTAAGAGAGTGATGGTTTTGATGTACTTAAATGAAAATAAATGATATATCTGTGCTACATTAAAAGGAAAAAACTTGAGTCCATTTGATTTTAATCTCTCTGATCTAACGAAGTGCGAGGTTTATAAACACTACAGAACATGCAAACAGTCCCACGTATAGAGTGCGGCCACTATAGTAATCAGTTGCCAACGGGCTGGTATTGTTACTGTCGTGCATTGCACTGCTGTTAGCAAGTAAAAAATGGCTTTGGACATGTAAATAGACTGGTACGAATGTAAATCCGCATAAACTTAATACTATTTAAGAAGCTCAAGTCTTCTTGCAAATAAAGCAGATCAGATAAGTACCTCGTCAATTGCAGGTGAATCGAGCCCACGTCCATCATATCTTCCGCTATCAACTGTAAGTCTAGTTAGTTTAGCCCGATGCTTATCACCTTGTGTAGAGTATGATTGTGATAAGCTTCTGCAAAAGGCAAAAAAATATTCAAACTTGTGAAGAACAAAATTTTCAAAAAATAAAGGTAACAGCATCACCTAATGGCAGCAGAACAGGTGGTAAGGGTATCAGGCATGATGTCACTGGGCGAAACACATACTCTCGAAAGTCGAAAACTATAATTCACACCACAATATAATACATAATAACACTGAAAAAAACCTGATTCAGTCATAGTGATTGGGTTCCTGAAGTACTTCTATATCCATTCAGCCATTGTGAATGCTTTGTATGATTCATTCTAAAACTGTGCAAGAGTTGAAGATACTTGGAGCAATTTTTTGGTGAATTGATATCAGAGATTGAATGACTGAAATTAATTTCAACTCTTTTTATATTATATTATTATATGCTAGATAATCCAAATATTATAAAATTAATTGAAATATTTGAATATTTTATTTAATAGACCATGTAAAATATAGAGCCTAATTATCATTCTAAGAAGGTAATTTCTTAGTTTTCATATAAACCGAACTTTTTCTCACAATAGTTAAATTGAATCCCTTAAAACTGCTGCTTTCGTTCAAAAGAATATAAACAGACATCAGAAAGCATTAACAAATAAAATCCTAACTTCCATTTTTGGTGATTACCGAACATGTTTTGTTCTGGAAAGCATAATTACCATTCCATGTTTCACCTTTAAAAAAACATCAACAAACAATACCCTAAGTTTCACCTTTTAAAGAAAGAAATATGCATATGATACTGTAGAAATAGAGAAACCTCCAACCTTGTATATACTTCTTGAATGAATAATTACAAGTATGAATACATTTATATAGGAAGAGAGGGAGAAGAGAAGATCCCAATCCAAGATGTGGGACAAATACAAGAAACAAATGGGCCTTTACAAGGTCTTTTCTATCACTCCCCCGCAAGCTGGAGCGTACAAGTCGTAGGCGCCAAGCTTGGATAAAAATTGGTAGTATAATGGCCTGGAGAGAGCTTTGGTCAGGATATCAGCAACTTGATTTGTAGCAGAAACATGCTCAAGATCTACCTTCTTTGACTGTACTTTTTCCCGAATAAAGTGGCAGTCAACTTCAATATGCTTTGTGCGTTCGTGAAATACCGGGTTCTTGGCAATATGTATTGCTGCTTGACTATCACAAAATAGGGTCGCCGGTGATGAGTGACGAACACACAAATCTCCCAGAAGACTCTCAAGCCATGTTAATTCGGACACTACCGCAGTATGGCCAGGTACTCAGCTTCAGCAGAAGAGCGAGCAACCACATTCTGTTTCTTGCTACGCCAGGTTATGAGATGACCACTGAAGTAGGTACAGAAGCCAGATGTAGAGCGCTTATCATCAACAGATCCTGCATAGTCAACGTCCGAGTATGCAACGAGGGATAGTGATGTGGATGGCTTGTACACAAGCCCTTGTCCTGGAGCATTTTTGAGATACCGAAGAATGCGCTCGACAGCTTGAAGATGAGATGTCCTAGGGGCATGCATAAATCAACTCACGACTCCTACGGCAAAGGAGATGTGGCTGGTTGAGTAACTGTAAGGTAGATCAGTTTCCCAACCAGGCGTCTGTAGTATTCCGGATTTGTAAGCCGCTCATCGGAGTCAGAGCTATGAGTCCGAGAGCCTGTAATTAGCGTCCATTGGAGTATCCGTAGGTTTGCATCCCGAATAACCAGCATCATGGAGGAGGTCCATACAATATTTCCTTTGGGATAATACAAGACCATCAGGCCGTCGTGCAACCTCAAGCCCAAGAAAATACCGTAGGTTACCAAGATCTTTGGTCTGAAAGGCGGAGTTCAACCTTGCTGAATTTTTCAAACCAGGCGCGCAGGGACTGTTTGAGACCATAAATTGATTTCCGAAGATGACACACCCGAGACTCCCCCGTGGTCTAAAACCCGGGAGATTGATGCATATAAACAGTCTCCTGGAGATCACCATTGAGAAATGCGTTCTTAACATCCAGCTGATACAGAGGCCAATGACGGTGAACAGCCAAGGAAAGAAGAACTCGGACCGTGTTCAATTTGGCCACTGGAGAGAAAGTTTCCTCATAATCAAGGTCGTGTTGCTGAGTAAAAGCACGGGCCACGAGGCGGGCCTTCAGACGCTCAACAGACCCATCCGCGGTATGTTTGACAACAAAGACCAACTTGCAGCTGACACAGTGGTGGCCTGCAGGAAGGGAAACCAGATCCCAAGTCTGATTAGCCCAAAGAGCCCTCATTTCATCCTCCATGGCCGCCCGCCAGCCTGGGTGTTGAAGCGCCTCCTGCACAGTGTTAGGAATAGAAATCGAGGAAAGAGAAGTGACAAAGTCATAGAGAGGTGGAGCGAGCCGGTGGAGAGAAACGTAGTTGGCCAGGGGATGGGCCGTAGAGGCAGGAGCAGAATCTGCCGGTGCCGGAGTGTCATTGGGAGCAGGGAGCTGGGGCAGGGAACCATCCTTGGAGCCGCAACGAGTATAGACACAGATAACGGGCGGAGGAACTTTGGGAGCAGGAAGAGAGGTGGAGGAAGAGGGTAGAGAGGAAGGCGCTGTTAGAACGACAGGGCGGGGCAGAGCAGGAGAGGAAATCGAGGAGGAGGAAGGTAAGTGAAAGGGCTGGTCTTCGCAGAAGGTGACATCCGCGGAGACAACCATCTTGCCATCGGAAGGAGAGTAGCAAACATACCCCTTTTGAGTACGGGAGTAGCCCACAAACATATATTTGGCCGCACGAGGAGCGAGTTTGTCAGATGGAGGTCCAAGAAGATGAACACAACAAACGCACCCAAAGACCCGTGGGGGGAGAGAGGTTGGTTTGGTAGTAGGATATAGGAGTTCGATGGGAATGGCAAAATCAAGAACAGAAGAAGGGAGGCGGTTAATGAGATGACAGGCGGTGGAGACTGCGAAATTCCAATATTCGATTGGAACCTGCATTTGAAACATGAGGGAGCGAGCAACATCGAGTAAATGACGATTCTTACGTTCGGCCACGTCATTTTGTTGAGGGGTATAGGCACCTCGCTTTGATACCATATAGAAATAGAGAAATCTCCAACCTTGTATATACTTCTTGAATGAATAATTACAAGTATGAATACATTTATATAGGAAGAGAGGGAGAAGAGAAGATCCCAATCCAAAATGTGGGGCAAATACAAGAAACAAATGGGCCTCATAAATGGGCCTTTACAAGGTCTTTTCTAACAGATACAATATACATAAAATTAATTGAAATATTATAAAATTAATTGAAATATTTGAATATTTTATTTAATAGACCATGTAAAATATAGAGCCTAATTATCATTCTAAGAAAGTAATTTCTTAGTTTTCATACAACCGAACTTTTTCTCACAATAGTTAAATTGAATCCCTTGAAACTGCTGCTTTCGTTCAAAAGAATAGAAACAGACAACAGAAAGCATTAACAAATAAAATCCTAACTTCCATTTTTGGTGATTACCGAACATGTTTTGTTTTGGAAAGCATAATTACCATTCTATGTTTCACCTTTAAAAAAACATCAACAAACAATACCCTAAGTTTCACCTTTTGAAAAAAGAAATATGCATATGATACAGTATACATAACTAACATCTTCCCTCTCACAATGCTTGGGAAGTTCAATTTCTTTCCCGAGCATTGCCTTTCAATATCCAAAATAGTAAAGATACATATAATTTTTCTGATTCTTTCAAAACTGCTAGATCTAATAATATCTTATAGTTGATACAACTTCACTTTCCCGTGGATTATCATCTATGCGGATCATTTTTTGTCACATTAATTGTATTTATATATATATAAAGGATTTCTTCATTGAATAAAGTATCTCTTTAATATTCTACATGATATCAGAGTGAGAACCCTACAAGTCTAGCCACTTGCCCTCCACACATGTCAACTTCACTCACTTCATATGTCGGCTCAATACCACTTGAAGAATTCTTCTTTGAAGTCTTTCACTTCTCCGCAATCCCTCTCTGCTTCTATGAAATCTCACAGCTTCGTCTTCAACTTCTATGTTCTAATGAATTGTTCTTTGCCCCCATCAAATTGCTCTTGTAATAGTCGTGATAGATGCATTCATTTTGCTCTCATGCATCATCTGCACCAGTGCCTCTGGCTTAACATTCACTCCAATTCCACCCGTGCCCTTCATCTAAACTCAAATGCCATCCACCTCTGACCCAATTCTCGCATCCTTCCAGCAAGCATCTATAGCAAAACATTGTGTGCCCTCCAGTCATATCTATGGTTGATCACAATTATTTGCTTGCAGTGCACCACTTTATCGCCTCTGCTACTTTTAATTACTCCACAGCCCAAGCAGTCTGTTAACACTGCATGAATGAATCTTGCTACAGTAAACCTCCTCGAGCCCTCGCCCGCTTCCAATGCAACGCCTCCACTGGCGCTTGTCTGGACACATCGATACGCTATGGCAATTGACAAGCCTCTTCTGTCTGCACAAAAAGTTACGAGCTTAAGGGAGGTAGGATCAACGGGATCTCTCGTCCCTGTGATCATTCCTTCCACCCAGTCTCATCGACGTTGTCTTTCCGCAGTGTTCCGCAGCACACTGACCACTCCACACCTTATTGTCTCGAGCCCCAACGAGATCCTGACAGCTTGCGTGATCCAAAATTGACGCAATCTCTTCTCCCTCGAGCCTCTCATCATGCACCCCTTTTCACGTTTCAAGCCTCGCGCCCTCGACAACAAACCCACCTACATGTGCCCTCGATTTCCTCGTTGCTGCCTCCAGCTGACCCATTTAGGGATTAATTGCTTCTTTAATTTTTCGGTATGAAGATAAGAGCCGCCGAGGAGGCCTCCCTCCGTTCGATGCTTTCAGATATATTTGCGTCATTTGATGCCGCGCTTTTATGTTTTGCCGCCAGCATTGATCGACACATCGGGGGCCCAATACGACTGTAACAACCACCGCTCCTCGTAGTTCTTGCCACTCCACCTATGGGTTTTGGTTTCTAAAAAAATAAGATATCCTCAAAACCGACCACTTTCGGTCGGTTTTGGGGCGAGCTCGACAGCGCGCGAGTGAGAGGAAGAGTTCCTGATGGCGATTTTGCTACTTCCTCCTCTTCGGCAACTGCGTCAAGGGATTCCTCCTTCAGCGTCGACGAGGTTAGCAGATGTGGGCGACTGCGCGTTGCTTCTTCGTCCTCCATTTGCTCAGCATTAGCCTGTCTTCCTTCCCCTCTCCGGTGACGGTGAGTTCGTTGCTCCGGCTTCCAGGTCGAAGAGAACAAAACTCCTCTCCAGCGACGGTGCCTTCCTTCTCCTCAATGCTTTTTAGGAGTGAACAAGGGCGGCCCCGTCTTCCTCCCATTCGGGAGATCTGGAGAAAGAGCAGAGCATCAAGGTCCCGATGATTTGAAATGAGGCCAACAGTGAACTTCTACGGCACTAGTTTCTCTCCTTCCACTTCAGTTTGCACATAATCGAATCTTGAATGGTCAGATTTTTGCATGTTTTGTTTTGGAATAAAAGAGGAGAGCTCCTTTCCATGAAGGTGAAAGAACTTGTGTTGCCATCTAATCTCCACTATCAAGATGCAGGAGCATAAACATAAATGCTGAAATTACATACCTCATCTTCATTCCTCTTTACAACTAATCGGCCACAGGAAAGATTAAAGATACTGTTTATTTATTTAGAGGTTCAGGTTTTCATGCATAAACAATTGATGTTCCTTGGCAATAATAATACATAGATTAATGTATTTGATCCACAGTGACATTATTTTTGTCATTAGATTTTGATGTATTCAGTTTATATGACATTATTTTTGTAGTATCACTTTGATTTTATACATTTGGACGTGTGATTTAGATGTATTGGATCCTCAATTTTTTCACCATGTTGCGATTATAAACCCTTCCGTCATTTGGATGTGTGATTTTGATGTATTTGATCCTCAGTGATTCTGTCATTGATCATCAATGTTTTGATCATGATTATATTTTCACACTCAAATATCAATTCCTCATTGTGAATTCCATCCTGCAACCGAACAGAAATATTGACATATTCAATTCCTATGAATGAAAACCTTCCTGCAAACGAACACAGGATTAGTTTTGGCCCAATTCCAAAACCTCTGCGCCATAGGTTTTCGGCCAAAACTAATTCCTATCTATTAAAACCTACCAAACGAGCGTACCCCAAGGGTAGTCATATCTCTGGGAAACTCTTGCAAGGTTGATCGTCCGAGCGCATGTCATTTCACCGTGAGGCATATTCGTATCAATACCTCTATGTCCTGAAAATTGACCTTTCCCAAAGATCGAATGAGGATAAATGAACTTAGGGTCATGGTTGCAATGGAATCATGTCAGTTGGGCCAAAACGGTGGCCGAGTCATGACTGTAAGAACCGAACACTTGCGCCGAAGTAAATATAGCATAAATAAAATAAATTATCTTAATTGAAATATGAAAATAATTCCTCGATGATGAAAAAGAAAATTCAATGTCGATTTGACGTCAAACATTCAATCTTGAAGTTCAAAATTTTCGGGGAATTTACGAAGATCGTTTTGACATTTTTGATGCAATTTATTTTTTATTATGTCTTCACATTTAAGGACAAGTGGAAAGAATGTACTTCGAACATCAAAAAGACGTGTGCCTCCAAATAAGGAATCTTGGTGATGGAAAGAGCAAGTGCAAGATAAAATGAGGGTAAAGAGGATCAGCTATAAATCTCTTTACGCTTGTAGTAATGATGAAAACCTAACCAGATATAAAGTTGCCAAAAAAGAAACTAAACATGTCGTAAGTAAAGCAATAAATCAAGTTTATGAAGAATTTTATAAGCGACTAGATACCAAATATAGAGAGCGTGTCATGTAGGGGTAGGCTACAGGTGCACAAAACCTACGACGCTAGGTGGTAGTGCAAGAGTGACACGCTAATTTGAACCTAAATGCAACGTGATCGTCGATATCTCGACAAATAAATTTGAGCAATGAGAATTTTAACTCCACGCAAATATTTGAAATTGAAAACAGTTAATTAATTTTGATAATTTATAATGGCTTCCTCCGCTTGGAGGGCCAACGCAAAGCGCGGCGAATGTCTCCCCCTGCAAATGATTAGCGTACTAAAAACAATTTCTGCTAGCAAGAGTCGCAGCAAAATATATATTAATTCACTAAATGAAAATATCAATTAAAATAATTCCAATACAAAAAAACTCACAAAGTAGAGGACTGAATCGAGACACTGAAGAAATCAGAGTCGGATGGGTAGTATCGCGATCAATAGCGGTATCAGAGGCGCAACGGTGACCGGCGGTGGCTGTCCGTGGTGGAAAGCAGGGAGATCGGGCCGGAAATGGATAGATCTGGCCACTAGGGAATAGATCCGGGTGGGGGTGGATAGATCCGTGTTTGAAGGCGAAACCGGGGTACGAGATGATGTATGGATGGTGGAAATAACAGGTTCGGGGTTGGAATTCCAAGATCCGAATTGACCTTGGGAATCTGGGCTTGGAGGACAGTGGATCCACGTAAAGGGGAAGATGGAGGTGGTTGGCTAGGGTTAGGAAGGGCTTGGATGTAGGTGCGGCACAAGTGGGTTGGGCGGCTGGAGGTTGTGAAGAGCTGGAGGGGTGGCGGTCCTGTAGCAAGAGGGAGGGGCCGCAAAAAGAGGAGAGGAGCGGCTGGCGGCGGGCGGCTGAACTGCTGCAGGAAAACAGCCCGCTGGCTGTTTTTGGACGGACTTGGGAGGGGGCTGCAGCAGGTGGGAAAGGGGATTTGAGGGTTGGAAAATGAAGGTAAGGATAGGGGGTACCTTGGGGGCTAAGTTATCAAAGGCGCAAAGCGCACCGAGGTGCAAAGGGCCCCTGGAGCCTAGGCGCAGTCGCGCGCCTGAAGCACGTGAGGAGCAAAAATTGGGGAAAAAGAAAATTGAGCAAATTGGGCGTCCAATTCGCTGAAATCGCTGGAATTGGGCGCCCAATTCGCTGGAATTGGGCGGCCAATTCGCTGGAATTGGGCGGCCAATTCGCTGGAATTGGGCGCCCAAATTCCCTGGAATTGGGCATTCACGTGCGCTTGGGGGGAAGAACGAGCACCTATGAGTCGTCACCTAGGGTTCCACGGCGTCTGCACCAGGGAGGGATCGCTGGAATCCGGGAATGAAGTTCTCTAAATTCTGCAATGTTTTATTCAGCCCACAAGACTCCTATTTATAATAAAATGAAACACTAGGGCATCTCAATCAACGGTGACTATGATTGGTCGAATGGGAGAGGCCGCTAAATACATGAATAATGAACCAAAAATAATAAATGAATATATGAATTTGGCCAACGGCGACATTCCGGACGCAGCCGCAGGAATCTGATCGTCGATCCGGGCACGCCATATATGGTAAGTCGCCAAATTAGACCCGAGCGGGCACAAAGCTCGTGCTCGTCTCTGCTCCGCATCAGCGTGACATATATATTATTGTTCGAGCTAAAGAAACGGAAGACAAGAGAGTTAAGCCAAGTAAGATGCATAAAAGATGAAACAGATACAATTTTAACGGATGATGTAGATATTAAAGAGCGGTGAAAAAGATACTTTTGTCATAACTCTATAATGAAACAAAAAGCAATTGAGTTTAACTTTGAAAATTTAAGTAAATCAAAGAAGTATGAGAACATAACATTTTATCGTAAAATTCCAGCATCAGAGACAAATGATGCTCTAAAAAGGATAAAAATGGAAAGACGGTTGGGTCAGACGATATACTCATCGAAGTTTGAAAATGTTTAAGGACTGAAAAAATTTTGTCTTACATCTTTTTTCAATAAGATATTGAAGTCAAATAGCATGTCAAACCAATAGAATAAAAAGTATCTTGGTGTCTTTGTATAAGAACAAATGAGATATACAAAATTTTATTAATTACAGAGAAATTAAATTGATGAGTCATACTTTGAAATTATGAGAACGAGTAATAGAAAGAAGAATAAGACGAGAGACTAACATCTCAGAGAATCAATTTGGATTCATGTCAGGGCAGTCGACCATAGAAGCTATACATCTCTTGAGGAGACTCATTGACAACTACCGAGAAAGTAAACAAGATTTGCACATGTTGTTTATAGACCTTGAGAAAACTTATGATAGAGTTCCAAGAGAGATCTTATGGAGAGTCTTAAAAAAGAAAGGTAAAAATGTATCATACATTGATATAATCAAAGATATGTTTACAAATTCAGTTACAAGGGTGAGAAAATCTGGAGGATTAACACAAGAATTCTCTATCAATGTTGGCTTACATCAAGGTTCAGCTTTAAGCCCTTATCTCTTTACCCTTATCTTAGATGAGCTCACCGGACATGTCCAAGAAGCTATACCTTTGTGTTTATTATTTGCAGATAATATCATTTTAATTGATGAGACGCGAGAAGGGTGTAAACAAAAACTTGAATCTTGGCGAGACACTTTAGAAAAGAATGGTTTTAGGTTGAGCAGAGCAAACACAGAGTATATTGAACTTAAATTTAGCAGTGCAAGAAGGATGGATGACTTCGTTATTAAGTTGGGTGATCAAGATATTTTCCGTATTGAATGTTTTAAATATCTTGGATCGTGAGTTCAAGAAGACAGAGGTATTGATAAAGATGTGACACATAGAATCCAAGCGGGTTGGTTGAAGTGGAGAGGCGCGTCAGAGATCTTGTGTGATCGTACAGTACCATTAAACTTAAGGGCAAAGTTTACCGTGCTGATATTAGACCAGCGATGCTCTATGATTCTGAGTGTTGGACAGTGAACTGTGTACATGAGAAAAAAATGGGAGTTGCGGAGATGAGAATGCTTAGGTGGATGTGTGGACACGAGAATGGATAAAATTAAGAATGAATGTATCATGGATAAGACAGGAGTATCACCAATTGCAGAGAAGATGCGAGAATCTCAACTAAGATGTTTTGGACCAATGTTGTGGATATCCTCTGACATGTCCGACATGTCGGCCGACATAAAAGTTTCATGGACAAAACGAGACGTTTTCGATATTTTTTTGCAAAATATCCTTTTGGAATATATCCTCCAACATGTCATCTATTGACCGATATACTTGCTGATATATCAGCCGATATATCCTGACATTTTATCGACTGGTTTTTTTTCAATTTATTTTAATTGATGTCTATGGTCCAATATACAATAGACCAAAATTGTTTTATTGTTTAAGTTATTTTTTTCCTTCCTCTAGCTTTCTTCTTTGCTCAAGTCCGTCATCGACTTCAATTATGCACGACCTTTGAATTATGTACCAAAGATTTTTTATCTTCCATTGTCATCTACAACTTTCAGATATTTTGCTTTCTCTTGTTTTACTTCGCGCGTTTCACCGTTATTACTTGTGTAACACAAAATGTTTAAATTAATTTGATAAATTTAGGAAGTTCAATAAATATCAAATTATTAATATATTAATATATAAAGATTTTAAAAAGATTAACTTTATAAATAATTACACATAAAAATAATTAAATATTAAAATCTGATATATGAAATATCCTCAATATATCCTCCGTCATATTAAAACCGACATGAAAAACCTAAACTGACGTGTCCCAGATATCCAACATCTATAATCTTGGTTTGGACACGTACAAAGGAGACCATTAGAGGCACATGTTAGGCATTGTGAGAGTCTAGTCACTAGGCATGTTAAACGAGGGAGGGGTAAACCAATAAAGATTTGGACTGAAACTATAAGGAAAGACATTATGTATTTAGGCATTAGTGAGATTATGACACAAGATAGGGCACAATGGAGACAAAGGATCCATATAGCCGACCCCACTATAGTTGGGATAAAGACTTGAGTGTTGTTGTTGTATAACGTTTATTGATAGTGCTTAGAGGAATAATTGGTGTATAAGGGGGATTGATTTTTATTTAAGGGCTGGATATTATTATAACAACATATGCTATGTGGTTGTATTGATGTGCCAGCTGAAATGTTCTTTTTTGTTAGCTGCTGAAATTGAGAATATTTGGACTTAGGGTTTTCAGATTTGAAAGTTTTATAGACGCATGGTTGATTTCTAGATTTCTTGACCTTTACTGTTATTTATTGAAGTGTTTTGCTGGATTTGGATGTGAGATTACTGTTGATTTCCTTTATTACTTATTAGTTTTGGATAATGAGATGATGGATACTCTCCCACTCTCCCTCTCCCTCTACTTCTCTTTCTCCTACCTTCTCTTGTAAGTTTTGAATAATGACCTGTTGGTTTGTTTTGCCTTGATTCCTGCATGGGATTTTTAGGAGATTTTTTTCATGTCCACAGTTGTTCGGCTGTGTGCTGATTGTGGAATTTTTATGGGAGGTCGGCTGTCTTCATGGCTTTACTTCCTTGTCGCTGAATATTCAATGCATTCACCCAACCTTTTCCTACCTTAAGATGGGGAATCAGAACTGTTCATCTTATGCAGATCGACGATCGTAGTATTTTTTGTTCATCATTTTTTATTTTGAATTGTATTTCTATGTATTTTTGAGTCAGGACGATCAGTCAATCATAGTCGTCCGTTGGCTCATAGAGTCTATAAATAGAGAGTGAGAGCTGACATTTAGAGGCATTGAAGGATTGGAGCATAGAAGCCATTCTCTGGTCATTTCGGTGTCGAAGCCGAGTTCCAGGTGTGAAGCCTTGGATCCCTACCATCACCTTACCGTCCACCACATCTTCCCCCTTCCATTCCTCCACCAAGAGGCTGTCCACCTGATGCAGAACGGTGCGTAGGGTTTGCACGTCTGCCGGCTTTTTTCTAGGAAACCCTAACCGAATGCACGAAATTCACTACGTTGTTAGAAAATGAATTTTCTTGATAAAATGGTTCAATTTTAAATCCGGGAAGGAAACTCGCAACTTTCGTTTCATTCCCTTTGTCGTAGCACAACAGAAATCGTGAACTCCAAATACGTTTTCGTTTGGAGTTTTCGACGTAGCTTTTGCTGACAAAACTCGGGCGAAAACTCAACAATGAGGCTATTATCCTACAAGAAATTATAGAGGCACACACAAAGAAAAAGATAAAAACAATTACCCACGGAAGAGACTTCTTCCGTATTCGAAGTCGATGGCTATCACGCGAGAAACTTCTCGTCACCTTCGATCTCCGCTCCGAGGTCGGCCGCTATCGCACACGGGCACCAAGGAATTAATTCACTCTCTCACACAAGGTGGTTCCACGGAATCACTCAACAATGTAAGAAAGTCACAAACCTAACAAACCTAAAATTCACTCGCTCTCACACACAAGAGTGGCTCCACGAAATCTCAAAGCACTCTTAACTAATCTAACTGTGTTACTGTTCACGGAAGCCAAACAGCAAGCACAAGCATTCATCCACTAACTAAACTCTTATAAGATATCAGAACTCCTCTAAATCCAACAGCAACATTTAAATGTCACTATTCATTAATCAAACTTTACACACAAACAAGCACAGTAAAGTTATTACTTTACTGTTCATCTTCTCTTTCAATGGGAAAACATAGCCAGTGAACAGGAACACAATATTAATCATTAACAACATCCCTAATCTCTAACTCCTATTCATCTTCCCTAACCCAGCAACCTCTATGAGAAATTCCCATGAACAGCAACAGCAAAATAACCCCCAGATATCTCCTACAGCTCTCTCACAGAAGCAACATAAATTCACGACACTCCTCAAACGGGAATCAATTCACCTACAGGAAACTAACAGCAGCCACTGTATTGAGAATCAACTGCACTATTCATCATCTCTACCATCGGAGGGCAAGCACACAGCAAGCAATTTCATCAGTTTTTTCATCATATTCTTACACAATCACCCCCCCCCCCCCGATTAATGTTCTTTTATAGGGCAGCAGTGGTAGGCGGGCGTGGAGCAGCAAAGTCGTCCAAGCCGTTGGAGGCTGCAGGTGTGGCCGAAGCTTTTGGCGTAGCAGAAATGGTGGATTGTTGATGCGGTTGCGCCGACATCGTGGCCGAATGCAGACGGTTGCGCCGATCTTCGGTAGATGGGGCGACATCGTGGGTGTTTGTCATGCGGAGCTCCCTCTTGCGTGCAGCGGCAACGTCGGGGAAGAAGTAACCGGTTGGCCCTAAATCCAGAAATGAATCGTGTGGCTCTCTCTTCTATAGTTCTTTTAAACATGGATGAAGCACTGTGCTGGACCGGTTGGAGATAAAAAGGGGATTGGTTAGGACGCTGAACCGGCAGATGATTTTGATATACATATATTATCTATATTCAGATATATATGTATATGATGTATTATATATATAGATAAATATATATATATTTATGTGTGTGTTTTTTTAATATATATATACATTATATGTAGTATGTATATATATACCACAAATAAAACATGCAAAACATAGGGTCGATAGAGGTCCTGACTGGTGCGGCGTCGGAACTTTTTTTTTCGTCGACCTGGTCGGGGCTGGTCTCCAACACCACCCTTCCCTTTCCCTCTAACTTATGGTGAGTCTACCACCTCGCCCCACCAACAACCAACTTTCATTCTCCACTCCTCATTGTCGGCAACATTACCATCAATAGCCCTCCACCTCCTCCACCAGTGTCCAAGGGCAGCTGGCCAAACACCACCCACTTCCTTACCCAAACCACTACCAGCCATATCTGCTCCTATATCCCACTTCAACTGTCGGACAAATCCTCTAGATCCCTTCTCCAGTCAATTGTCGTCCACCCATCCCCTCCTCCCCTCTCCACTTGCCAAGTTTCACAAAACAGTCCCCCTATTCCTCCATTTTCATATCCGGCGATCACCGGAAAATGAATCCGGCCCCCTCCGGTGATCCACCACCACCTCCCTTCACTTCCCATCATTTTGTAAATTTTCAGCGATCACCGGAAAACTCTTCCGGCCACCACCTAAGACAACCTCCGGCCAACCACCACCATCACTAATAACCACTCATAACTACCTCCTAACTACCCACTACCCCTCCACCACCACTCTCCTACATTTTAGGAATTAATTTCTAAAATAAAGCCACAATTTTCTCCCATTACCCCCTCACACAGACAGCCAACTCCCCAACCCACTTTCCCTCACTTTCTTACACGGAACCACCCCCTCTCATTCTCCAAAACAAACCTCCATCTTCCCACAACCTGCTGGCCGAACCCCCTTCCCCTAAATTCACTCATCACCACTCAAAATTCCCTACTCCCCCTATTAATCTCATTCTCAACCCAGCCGGCCATCCCAATCTAGCCTTGATCCCACGTGGAGCCACCTCCCTTCCCCATTTCACTTCCCGTGGAACTCCATTTCCTGCATCAATCAACAGCCCTACCAAAGTTATTCCCCCATTGGGCCTCCCCTTGCTGCAAAAGCCCCTGGACAGCAATTTTCAACTCTCAAACCTCGCCCAGCTGCTGTCCAGGCCTGTATTCAGATACCTGTTAGTCCCCTGCAGTCCGGAGAGCCGCCTGCAACTTCAGAGGGGCCTGAGTTCAACTCTGGTAGGCTCTCCCGGCCACTCCACAGTCCTCCGAAGATACATCCATCCTTCCCCTCAGGCCATAATATATGGAAATGTAAGTAAACAAAAATCCGGACGCATCCGCGGAGTCTGATCGTCGATCCGGAAGTGTTAAATATGGAAGTAGACAATTTACCCCAAACAGGCCCAAAACTCGTCCTCTGCAGGGGGTCCGCATCGTCCACATCAAAAACTTCAGCTAGAAGGATTAGAGAATGAACGTGAGTAACCGGTGGTCCCAAAACGAAGGTGGACTGAATCTGAACAGGTGGAAGGGAGACTTGTGAGGGGGCAAAGCTTGTTGGCAGAAATCTGGAAGCAGAAAAGTGTTTTACAGGGATCTAAGATGGGCTGAGAGGAGTACAGGCCGGCTGTAATTTGCTGCCGGGACCAGGAGAGGTGATAAGTGGCTGTGGAGGGCTGGTGTAGGTTGTTGCAGATTTTTGGGAGGGGAGGGGATGAATTCCATTGATTGGAAGGAGTTGTAAAGACACAGCAAAGTAAAATTAGGAATACTGGTGGTCCAGGCAGCAAATAGGAATGCTGATTAGGAGGTTTTTGAATGGGAGAAGACTTGCTCGGTATAACTTCAGGGGAGTAAATTTGGCGATTGTTAGCTTGCGCAAGTGGAAGAATGCTGATTAGGAGAATTTTGAACGGGACAAGACTTGACAGCGGAATGTAGTGGGCAGTTAGCGTACAGGCTTAAAATTTATTTAGAGGAATTGGGGAAAGCACTGGGCTGTGGTGGGCAGTTAGAGGCATGCTAGCAGTACGTTTCAAGGGGGATTTGGGTAGTTTATTTGGAGAAGTGGGACGATTAGACAGTTTTCTGCAGGAAATTAAGAAATGAGTGGGTAGTTTGAGTGGTTACTTGAGTAATGGGGGTAGTTCATAGGTGGTTATGGCAATTAGTAGTAGTAATAGGTAGCGTTTGGAGATGGTTGTGATAGTTATGGAGTGAAATTATGAGTGAGGAGCGGACTAAGTTTTGCAACTTGGCTTCGGCACCGAGTTACCAAAGGAGGGATTTTACTCTCAAACTTCCGATCCCTCTAAAGTCTAAATGAAGTCCTCTAGCCTTATTTATAGAGTTCGGAGCCATCATGAACGGTCATGATCTTTCAATCACGACGGATTTGCAAATACCATTCAAATAAAATAAAAAATATATAAAAAACAATCAAAAATTATTAGATCGTCGATCCGAACAAAATGAACAACTCTCATCGTCGTGTAGAACTTTGTGTGATGTGATCCCATCATAGAATCTTTTTGATAAAGCAATTTTTCATGCCATCCTTCCCACTTTTAGCACACATGCATCTTAAATTTTTTATTTATGCCACACTTACATACTAAATTGGAAACAAAAAAGTATGCATTCTCTAAATCAATTTCTTTGTAAAAAAGATCAATCATCATGACAAGTATTAGCTTTGGCACCAATGACGGGCGCAACAAATTTTCTGTGTGGGCGGAGTACTAATTTAATCAAAAAATAATAATCAACAAATATAAAAAATATATTAATGTTATATTAATGTCACATTATTTACATTATATCCATATTTTTAATGGTTTTTTAACAATGTCTAAATATAAGATAAATATGTTTATATTTTTGAACAAAAAAATCCGGCAAAATTATGATGACATGAAGAATCAAACCCATGACCTTTAAATCAAAACATGAGACCATGACCACTATGTCAATCATAATGTATTCAGCATTTAATGAATATTAACAATATAATATATATAAGGACATCAAAAATAAATTTAACTCCTATTTGTGAATTTTTTTTAAAATTCAATGTGGACATGTGGGTTCGCCACCCCTCTTTGCCACAATTATTTGGGGTCTGCTAACAAACATCAGTTTTGATTCATTTAATAAAATCTTGTATAGATTTTACTAATGGTTATCAATGTAACGCCAATCCCCAACATTTTCCATTTTTTTAAAAAAACTCAACTGTTCTCATTTAGCCTTCTACCAAGATGCAGCTTTTGCATGATAGATGCATGTAATTAAACTTATAAGCCTTTTGTAACTACCACGTGATCTTTAAATAAATATTGCTGAATTTAATAAGTCCTTTGGAAGCATTTTAACAACAATATAAGAAGATAAAAACTTAATGCTGGTCGTTCATGTAAAGCAAATGTAATAGGAAACCTTTGGTAAACAACTAATTATAATGTCAGTACCTACTCCATATCTTTAATAACCTCAATATACATATGAAACACACATCTTTACTCCATGATGCAAACAAAATAAATTCTTGTGGTACTCAATCATATTGTTTTCCAAGATCAGCATAAACAATTTAAAGATTCATGTTATCTATTCAATAATGGTGCTTTGTTGCCTACTGTTAGAGAATGTTAAAACACATGATGTATTGGCCCATTTATAAGGCCCATTTATAAGGCCCATTTATAAGACCCATATAAGAGTTAGTGTTTAGTCCCACATTGTTTATATAGCTTAGTTTTCCTCTCTTCTCTCGTATATATTTGTACTCATACTTGTATTTTTGTATTCAAGAAGTATATACAAGGTTTTCCGCCTTTCTCTACATGGTATCAGAGCCAGCGATCCGGTCTGCATTTTTTCAAACCGTCGGGTCTCCTGTTAACCGAGCGGTTTGTTCTCTTGCCTAACCGCGCGGCTTTGCGGATTGTTCTCTTGCCTAACCGCGCGGCTATGTGGTTTCTCCACTTCCTAACCGTTGTCATCTCTTCTTCCGTGGATCCACCTCCTCCTCTCCTCTACGCCACTTTATAGCCTTCCTTTCTCTGACACGTGCCCCCCCCTCCACCCTGTGCGGCTTGGTCTTCTAACCGTCACAGGTTTCTTTCTATCTGCTGCAACTACTACCCGCTGTGACTTCCCTTGTTCGTCGGGCGGCTTCACGTGGTTTTACTTCCTACTCAAACCGCTGCAGTCTCCTTACCGCGCGGTTTACTCCTCGATGCGGTCTTCTTACCTCTCCTCTCTTTGCGCCTCGCTCTCCTACTCGCGTGGACTGTTTTTTTCCGCTCAGGTGCGGGTTGCTTCTAACCGCACGGACTGGCGCATATCCTCTGTGGCTGTGTCTTGGTGCGGTCTGCTCTTGCCGACCGAACTTCTTTCTATTCGCTTGTGATCTGTCTCTTGTAACACTCCTTCCCAGTTTTTCAATAATCAGTCATCCGGCCGGGTCAGCGATATAAAGAGAACTAGGAAACAATATTAAAACTAGTACACAGCAGGTATAAAATAGAAGCTACTAAAATTTATAACTAACAACGGAAGCTAAGAAAGTAAACTAAGGGTAACCACATACCTGATATCTGGAATCACAGAGCCACTACAGATGAATAGAATTGAATTAACTGAAAATCTGAACTATCATAATAAGTCTGATATAAGATATATAAAACATTAATAAGTTACACTGTCCACAACTACAAGTATATGTTGAAGGTAAAGGAAAGTTGAAAGGGTAAAACACTACAAACTGACGCCACCAACGCTCATCCTAGGCGTAGTTTCTCACTTGGGTCACCTGTAAAATGTTGCCCACGAGGGGTCAGAGTAAAGAAAAATAACTCCTAGTGACACAAAAAACATTTTATCATAATATGGATGCATGTCTTTAGTAAATATGGTTTCGTGCATTAAAAACTCTTATGTTATATGTTATGCATGCATTCAGAACACTACCTGGTCAAAACATCTACCTGATCTATGTTTGTGACTTTCAGTTCACTAACCCAAGTCACGGCGTTTACTAACTAGTGTACTGTCTCACGTCAGGTCTATACTTGAGTTCTAGGTGACTTCTAACTTGCATCTCTACTAGGAAGGCTCTAGACAGAGTAGCTCCTAACGCGCATCTGAAACTGACAACCCGAGACCATCTGACGAACTCAATTGTTCTAGTGTCGCGCGGACACGGTCTCGAATCTACTAACTGTCTCAAGGGGAGTCAACTCCCAAGACGCTGCTACTCATAGGATATCATATGTCCTATGAGGAAGGTAGTGCGCCTCTACCAAGCACGAAAAGACTGAAGTGTGCTTACTGACCTTTTGGTCAAATGCTACTCTGCTTGGGACATCTCTTTTAGTGTACTACTGAACGACCATTAACTTTCTCAGGGTCGAATAGAAGGGACATTCACGCCCTAACTTAGACAAATTCTCATACTTGCGTAAACGTATAAGATTTCGCACCTAACGCTAGTATATTTGATCTGGCTATTAGGGTCTTGGAAAAGGATTTACCCTACAACTAATTCCGCGACCTTTTTCCCACTGCAACACCTTTATGTGCTTGACTATGATGCTCGTACGAATTTTACACGTGTGTGCATAAAATAATTTCTTGATATGTCTAACTAAAAAGAATTAAAATTCCTTACAGTGGTGGTGCGACGCTCATACACTCGGCGCGGCGACATTTGCTTTTCTGACGGAAATTTGACTACTGCGGACTTCCGGAACCTTGCCCCGAGACCACCAAAAATCTGTAGTCCGAGATAACCTAAGTTACACACTTTCCCTTTTAGGGTTATTCGTAAAGAAATCTCACAATGGCTAGGGTTAAGCAAATGAAGGACCAAAACATAGTATAATACCTCTGCTTGAGGGCGATTAAGTCTCACAACGCGCCCAACACCAGATTCGCGGTTGATCTAGAACTCCAATCCCTAATTATGGTAAAAGAAAAGTGCGAAAATCGTTAGTATCACTTATAATAGAAGGATTTCCTCGAAGAAAGAAAACTAGAGAGGAACTAAACTCACCGGAACCAACGTTGCCCTTGAAAACTTGATTTCCACCGGTTAGGGTTAAAACCGGATCTCCCACGGCAAGGGAAAGGAAGAGGAAGGCTCACCGATGCCTGCAGAGGAGGGAGGAGAAGTCGGAGAGGGGCTCTGGAGAAGGATCGGCCGGCGGATAGCCCCGCGGGATGCGTCGGCTTCGTCTGTCGTTGCGTGCAGGAGGCTGAACAGGAAAAGAAAACGGGCTGCGATTTTCTCCCGTGGAATGAGATGCGGGATTTTCTTCATGGGTTAATGCGGTTTTGATAACTGCATGAATAGAGGGGGGGGAATTAGACCTGCTATTGGCACCCCATTTCCACTCATACACAACCTATTAAACGGCTATCGACACACCCAACACTGATTCTTTTGAATACTAACCGAAATCGCCGCGCACGTCGTATCTAAAATAACATGTGTTACGCACTATTGTTAACGCACTTAACAAACTAACGGTCGTTAACATAAGGAAGAGTAACATTATACCTTGACGACGCGCTGCCTCGATCAAAATCCATCGCGACTTGACCCTACAAATAAAATTACATTTTGCGTCAAATTTACGGATGTTACATCCCTAGCCGCCCAGTCTAGTTCTTGCGGCTTGCTACTCGCCGCCAGACCACGACCTGTTTGTCGTGTTGTTCGGTCTATTGCCGCGTTTCTTTCCTGCGGTTTGCTATCCGCACAGACTCTTTCTAGCCGCTCGGCTTTCTTCCTCCTGGTCTGTTATCCGGCTTCTACTCTCTGCCCACCCAGCTCTTGCCCACATCAAACCGCTGCGGCCTCATGGCATCCGAGAACTCCAACACCTCCTCGGTTCTTCCCGATCGTGTTGCAGCCCCAGATTCTGAGCATCGCGATGAACTTTGCATTACTACTATCTTCCTCAGTGGGAAGCGCAATTTTGTCGAGTGGGTTCACTCGGTTCGTCGCGTCTTGCAGACAAAAGATCTTTTACACCACCTCACAAAGGTTACTCCAACCACTCCCACTGATGAGTGGCTCCGCGATGATCGTCGCGTCCAATCTTTGCTCCTCAACTCTATGGACATTGAGCCCTATCGGATGGCGATGTATCATGACACAGCAAAAGCTATGTGGGAGGAACTCCATTCGTTCTACTCGGGCCAGAATAGTTTGCAACACCTGTTTGACATTATCTCGGATCTCCAAAATCTAGATCCCGGGGGTCCCGGTGATATTATCTCCTTTGTGGCTAAAGCCAAGACCCTGGTGGAGGCCTGGATCCAGCATCAGCCTCCCACTACAGATCTGACTACTCAGCGAGCCCAGAAAGAGGCTGTCGGCATAGCTATGATGATGTCTCGGGTCCCCTCTCACCTCCATAGTGTTCGATCCCAGATTCTCTCCTCTACAAACACACCATCTTTATCTGATGTATGCTCTATGTTCCTGAAGGTCACTCCGCCCCCCGATACTCCTATTACTCTCTCCCCAGCGCTCCTACAACACTCTTCACCAGCTCTGCATGCTCGGGGGTCCTCAACTCGTGGCGGCCGTACCGCGCCTCGAGGACGAGGTCGGTCTGACAAACCTCTGTTTAAGTGCGCTTAATGCGGCCGAGATGGCCATCTTAAGGCCATGTGCTATCGCAAACATGGTCTGCCACCACATCTTGTCGTTGTTGCTCTGGTTGATCCTCATGCTCCTCCTATCGCTCCTGCCCCAGATTTTGCTGCCTCTACTCGAGCAGATATTGATGCTCTCCGCACTCAGCTTCAACAACTGCAGGGGGTGATATCACGCTCATCTGGCTCTGTTGCATCTATTTCCAATGAAGGTATTTCTTGTCTCTCGCAAAGCTCTCACTGGATTGTGGACTCAGGCTCCACACATCACATCATGTCGCAACGCCCTCCGCAATACTCTGGGACTGCTCACCCCGAGTTCATAACGGTGGCAAATGGTGATACCACCCCCGTTTCCGGTGCTGTTGATATACCCCTCACACCCACTCTGTCTCTGACCTCTGCTCCTCATTTTCTCGGTTACCGTTAGTTATTAAAGGCGCACCAAGGCGCAAAGGGGTCTTGGAGCCTAGCGCAGGCCCGCGCCTGAAGAAGGCAAGACGCAATCACATCCATTTTAAATAATCAGCATCAAACATCATTTCAACTTCCCAATCAAATTTTTCATCTATTCTACAAATTAATCATTCATTACTATCGTTTATATTTCTTAAAAAATAAAATCAATGTGGTCACTTAAATCATATCCAAGCGTCAACGCACAATTATCTTTCACAAACACAAAATCAATAAAAAAAACTTGAGTTCTTGCATTATTTTTTTCTTAATTTTTGAAGAAATAAATTTACAATAAAAATTTCACTCAGACACGACTTTTATATTCTAAAGGCGCAAATAAGGCGCACAGAGGCCCAAACCTCTGAGCCTGGTGATCCTGGAGCCTTAGGCGCGCCAGAGGCGCTCCTTTAATAACATAGTGGTTCCTCATTTAATCTACTCTTTGTTAGCCGTCTTACACAAGACCTAAATTGTTGTGTTACTTTCTCACCATCTACCTTTGTTGTGCAAGATCGGAACACGCACAATATCATTGGTAAGGGACGGTTGTCAAATGTGCTCTACCTCCTCGATGTCCCTCATTCCGCCTTCTCTACTGTTTCCAATACCGACTGACATCGCCGTCTCGGGCATACTCCCCTCCAAACTCTCAAGAAAGCTCTTCTGGATGTCTCTCTGCATGAGTTCTCTTGTGAGTCATGTATCTTCGGCAAACAGCATCGTGTTTCCTTTTATCCTCATTGTACTCGGAGTGATAGTCCATTTGCATTAGTTCATTCTGATATTTGGGGCTCTTATAAACCCCTATTATATTTGGTTATCGTTATTTCATAATATTTATTGATGACTTCTCACGCTTAACTTGGTTATACTTACTTCGGAATCGTACTTAACTTACCTCCACATTTCGTGCCTTCCTGAATGAAATCTGAACACAATTCATCTCTCCACTAAAAGTTATTCGTACGGATAATGCTAAGAAATACACCAGCCGTACATTTGCAAACTTGTGCACGGAGTTCGGTATCATGCATCAAACCTCTTGTGCGTACATGTCTCAACAAAATGGTGTGGCCGAGCGGAAGAATCGTCATCTTCTTGATGTGTCGCGATCCCTAATTCTCCAAATGCATGTTCCTACTCGTTTTTGGAACTTTGCAGTCTCTACGGCATGTCATCTCATCAATCGCATGCCTTCTTTTGTGCTCAATCATGTCACTCCGTTAAGCCTTCTCTTTCCATCTCACTCCATGTTTGCTCTTACGTCTCGTGTGTTCGGGTGTACCTGCTATGTTCATACTCTCGGTCCAATCACGGATAAGTTCGCTCCTCGAGCCCGCAAGTGTATCTTTCTTGGTTACTCTCGGACACAGAAAGGCTATGTGTGTTATTCTTCGCCTCATGACAAAGTCATTATCTCTGCTAATGTCACCTTTCAGGAGGCTCAACCATTTTATGAGCCATCGTCTGACATTGCTCCTCCTTTTCCCCCACCAGTTCCTCGATCAACTATTCTCGTCATGTTTTCTTTACCACCACTACTTCCAACTCCTCTGACATATGTTCCACCTCCACCGTCCAAGCCACCCCTTATTCGTGTCTTCACTCGTCGTTCCCCGGTCTCTGGAGCTCTACAACAGCCTCCATGTACCGGTGCTATTCCGCGGACTGACGATCCAACAACTTCCTCTATCACTCACCCCATGGCGAATTATGTCTCTATGCATCGCCTGGCTCCATATCTATACAAGTTTGTTCTCTCTCTCTCCTCCATTTCTATTCCTAACTCCGTGCAGGAGGCTCTTTTATATCCAGTGTGGCACGCGGCCATAGACGAGGAAATGACTGCTCTTTGGTCCAACCAGACTTGGGATCTGGTTCCTCCTCCTCCCGGCCATTCATGTGTCAGTTGCAAGTGGGTGTTTACTATCAAGCATGCTCAGGATGAGACAATTGATACGCACAAGGCCCGGCTTGTGGCATGTGGGTTTACACAACAGCAGGGGCTTGATTATGAGGAAACTTTCTCTCCCGTTGTCAAGCTGAATTTCGTTCGTGTTCTGATCTCCTTGGTTGTCCATCGTCACTGGCCTCTTCATCAGTTTGATATTAAGAATGTCTTTTTGAATGACGACCTTCAAGAGACCGTCTGCATGCATCAACCACCTAGGTTTGAGACCACGGGGGAGTCTCGTGTATGTCTTCTTCGAAAATCAAATTATGGTCTCAAACAGTCTCCCCGGGCTTAGTTTGACAAGTTTAGTAAGGTTGTTCGCGATGTTGGATTCAAGCGGAGCTCGGCCGACATCTCTCTTTTCACTCGGCATCAATCAACTGGGACTGTCATTCTCCTGGTATATGTGGATGATATCTTGATCACTGGAGACGACACAATGGGGATACAAGAAATTAAGCAACACTTGAACTTCGTTTTTCAGACAAAAGATCTGGGAGGATTGAGGTACTTTCTTGGGCTTGAGGTCGCAAGACGACCTAATGGCCTTGTTCTGTCACAGCGAAAGTATTGTCTTGATCTACTCCACGATGCTGGCTATTCGGGGTGTAAACCTGTAAAACTCTGATGGACGTCAACCACAAGTTATGTGCTTATGGGTCTGACTCTGATTCTCTGCTTACGAACCCTGAGTATTATCGGCGCCTTGTGGAAAAATTGATTTACCTAACTGTCACAAGATGACAATACCTGATATTTCATTTGTCGTTGGAGTTATTAGCAGATTTATGCACGTCCCTCACACTTCTCATCTTCATGTTGTGGAACACATCCTCAGATATTTGAAGACATCTCCTGGACAAGGATTGGTATATAAGCCATCTTCCTCCCTATCTCTTGTTGCACACTCAGATGCGGATTATGCGGGTTCCCTAGATGATCGCCGCTCTACTACAGGCTTTTGTACCCACTTTGGGGGAAATCTTATCACTTGGCGTAGCCAAAAGGCAGTCTGTTGTTGCTAGATCATTCGTTGAAGTTGAATATCGTGCAATGGCGGCGTTTGTATCTGAACTCACCTGGCTTGAGAGTCTACTTGGTGATTTGGGGGTTACTTTACCCTCACCTGCAATCTTGTTTTGTGATAGCTAGGTTGCAATTCACATCGCAAAGAATCATGTGTTTCATGAGCGAACCAAGCATATCGTGGTTGACTGCTATTTTGTTCGTGAAAAGGTCCAATTAAAGAAGTTAGAGCTGGAGCATGTTCCAGCATCTGGGCAGGTTGCCGACATTCTCACCAAAGTATTATCACGACAAATGTATCATCAGTTCTTATCCAAGCTTGGTGCATACGATTTGTATGCTCCAGCTTGTGGGGGAGTGTTAGAGAATGTTAGAAAAACATGATGTATTGGTCCATTTATAAGGCTCATATAGGAGTTAGTGTTTAGTCTCACATTGTTTGTATAGCTTAGTTTCATCTCTCTTCTGTCCTATATATTTGTACTCATACTTATATTTTTGTATTCAAGAAGTATATACAAGGTTTTCCACCTTTCTCTACACCTACCTTAAACAAGGTAACTCTGACTTGAGGCTAATTGAACATAATTACACCACCAGGAAAGTAATTTGTCTATTATTACTTTAATATTTAAGTGATTAAAGCTAAAATGAAGCAGAGTAATTGAAGGGAAGAAGGCACAAATTAAGACGAAAATTATTTGAAATAATGAGAAGATACTAAAAAGAACACGAAGAAAGGAAGAAGATGCACATGAACATGAAAAATATTTGAAATATTAAGAAGATACCAAGAACATTGAATCAACAAAAAACATAAAATTAATACCTCGAGTTTAATGCATCCAACAAGCAATATGAAGAGCAAACAAATGCAAACCTCATGAACTGTTTATTTCTCAAGACAGCCCTATCCCCCAAGGATCGAGAAAGTGCTCCTTTGGGGCTTGATACCAAATCATCATCTATGCTAAGCTTTGTCCTCAGATCATCGGGAACAGCCTAAAATTCTCCCAGTAAATACAGCAGCTACATTTATCTATGAAACTGACAGGTAAATGGCATACCATTATGTCATTGACAAGTTTTTCCAGCTGAATTTGCTCTATGTAAGTCCTAGGAATATAAGAACCTTCCAATCCCAATTGGTCAGCTACAGATTTAACGAGTAATCTGTCTCTTCCTTGAACCTTAAAGAATTGTAGGTGGTATGAAATTAGCTAGTTGTTCTGATAATATAAACACAGAAATAATGTCCTTGTAGATGCACGGGCACAATTTAAGCAACGGGTAAAACAATGCACAAATCTTATTCTCAGAAGCATGTTATGCTGGAAAAAAGATGTCATTACGCTCAACTTACTATCAATCACCATCCTTGTAATTAAGGACAGCAAGACTGTCTCATTCAAACTATTTATAACATGTTATAAAGTCAAAATAAATCTCATTAATAATTTTTCTTGAGGTTGATTCTGCTTTTGCAACCGTTTAAACAAAAAATATTGACACGGATTCTGCTATATTTGCATACATACACAAAATGAGATTGAGTACAATATTACCATTCAAACATCTTAATGCTCACCAAGTTGGGTCTTTTAATTATAAAATCTGTCAACAATCCATGACCGCAATATCAAAAATATTATGCAGGAGTTATTTCATAACGAACATTATATATATATATGTACATATATGAGCTTCTTTGCACGGGCTATGCCCGTGCTCGAAGCTCTTGAGCAGCATTCGGGCGCATCCAAGAGGGCATCGCCCGCCTCCGCACGGGCTTCGCCTGTGCTTGATGCTCTGGGCGGCCTTCGGCCGCATAGAAGCGGGCTTCGCCCGCTTCCACGCAATTCACCGCCTCGGCGCCGCAAGCGCCACTCGCGGCCCCCCGGAGCGCGTATGCAAAATCAAACAACCATAAAGCTCTGGGGGGCCGGTAGCGGCGATTGCGGCGCCGAGGTGGTGAATTGCGTGGAAGCGGGCGAAGCCCGCTTCTATGCGGCCGAAGGCCGCCCAGAGCATCAAGCACGTGCGAAGCCCGTGCGGAGGAGGGTGAAGCCCGTTTGGATGCGGCTGAAGGTCGCCCGAGAGCTTCGAGTACGGGCGTAGCCCGTGCGAAGAAGCTCGTATAACTATAAAAACATAGAGCCAAAAAGACGTCTGACCTAGAGGGTACAATTTTGGAAAGACAAAAAGAAGTCCGACCTAATAATATAATGAGTGACCGGTGCAAGGGGACTTCTAATGGAGCTGCGATTGTTCCTTTGGTCTCATCATATGGACCTCCACAGCCCAAACATAAAGTGTATAATAAATTAAAAAAAATGTGTCCACAAAGCCGAGCAGCGGGTAACGCAAGGCCTGAGCCATATGAGCACACCGGCCCACAACAAAGCCAAGCAGCCGGAAACGCAAGGCCCGAGCCCATATGAGCCCACAATAGAAGAGAGAAGCGAGCAAAGCAAGCCCGGCCCGAGCCCCCACAACAAAGCCATGCAGGGGGCAACGCAAGGCCTGAGCCCATATGAGCCCACAATAGAAGAGAGCAGCGGGCAAAGCAAGCCCAGCCCGAGCCCACACATGAGCCCCAATAATCCCCATATAATTCCTATTATTCGATTTGCTCCCTGTGCGAAATAATATATACATGAATTTCAGGTTTAAATTGGTGATGTGGGACTAATGGGGAGCAAGGTTAGGCGGGATTATTTTCATTCGCAGCCGTCCACAATTCATTTCCACCGCTGGCGACGGAGTCGGGGCTCACTGGCAGGGCCATCACTGGCGGTGGCCCTTCCAGTTCGCCGCCGGACAACTCCTGGTGAGTTTAACGGGCCCTGGCGAACACGTCGGTGGGCTCCGATCAGGACGCCGACGGCTCCGTTGCCAGCGGTGGCCACTTTTTTTTAAATGAAGCCGGCGAACAGGGGCAGGGGCATTTTCGGAATACCAAAAGTAACGGACGGGGCTCCTGTAGCAATGCAAACTTCACTTATAATATTAGTATATATATATATATATATATATAATTTATTAACTTATTTATTTTTTTGATTATTTTCTTTCTTTTATGATATCAAAGTGTATTTTTATTTCATGTTAAGTCATATATTTGGGTTGTACTATATAGAGTTTGAGTTAATCATCTACACGGCTACACCCACCGATACACAACCAGAAGCCCAAGTCCGCTCAATTGGTCCTCATTTGGTTCCAATTTCTAATTGATTCATTCATCCACCCAAGATCTACATCACTAAATAGCCAACCACATTCATCCCCCTCTTTGACTTTTTAAAGTTACACATTAAATCTAAAGCATAACCTCTTCACTTTCCCATCAAACTAAAATTTAAATTTAGCCATAAGCATCTACACTTCTCCAAAAAAACTATGCATTGAATCTAATCATAACCTCTCCACTCCCTACAATTTGGAATTCCAAGCTCTATAAAATGGATTGAGTTCAAGTTGTAATAGATAGGAATATAAAAATTTTGTTTTGCCTTATTAATACCTTGTGCATTTCTTGCGTTCATCTTTCTACTCAAGTGATGGCCCTCTTGAGTGTGAGTGGCATGCTTCTTGGAATGAGCTTACAAAGATAGGAGCATCAAGACGAAGAATTGATCGTACTGCCCAGACTCAAGAGAACAGAAGGCCCAACGATGGACTGCTCATGGAGAATCGGCTCACTTATCCCCGTTTTTCCTTGCAAGATTTGCTCTAGGGAGATATATTCAAGCGATTATTATTTCTTTAATCTTACATTAATTTCATATTATACCACTCCAAAATTTAAAGTAAAACATATATACATACTCGGTTAGTTTATATTTTCATCTCATGATGTTTATTCATCTCTATTATATTCTTGTAAACACTCTCTTCCTACATCAATCTTGCTATTGGTTAACACACGCACAAACACACTGTATTATAAAAAAAATATGAAACCAACAAAACAATCTCAGTCATTGGTCATGGTCTCAATTAAGACCATAAAAATCATTTCAGCCCTTCAATTTTAATCTCTCTAACGAAACCCGAGGGCTGGCATAAAAATAAAAAATATAAATATAGTGGTGCACAAGGTCCCCTGTGGGTTCTGTGCAGTGGCAATAATGCTCGAGTGATAATCGGGTACTGCCTCCATCGCACACTATGCATGAATAAGGCATTGCGTCTCCGCTAGCGCGCGCGCGCGTGTGATATATCCGTGATTGACTTTAAAAAAACAGCACAAAACTTACTTGTTCATATGTATGTTTTCTGAATTTGTATTCCATGACACTCTGCTTAGGCTTGTTTTATAAGCTTAGAATAAATGGAAATACTAGTTTAAACATCCTCTCTACCCATTAGATGGGCAATCACGCATTGCAATAATTAACCTAATAGCTGAAAACCCAATCTACCCCAGAATGCAACGGTTGAGATAACTGGTTGAATCCCATGAAAAATTTCGTCAAAGACCTAAGAGTGAGGCTGCATTAAGAGTCAACTAGTAAATGTAATGACCACCAGTTCTGTAGACAGACACAAGATTTGAGAAGTAAAAAAAATAAGATTTTATTTAATTTCTCAAAAACTTTCTTACATATGTGCAGGTACAAATATATAGGAGAAGAAGGAAGAGCCAAAGCTCAATCCCAAGATGTGAGACTAAATCCTAAGAGAGCTATACATGGGCCTCAATGATGGGATTTCTTTTATACTTTCTTCAACACTCTCCCGCAAGCTAGCCCAACTTGGATAAGAACTGGGAATATAAAGGTCATGGTAGTGCTTTTGTAAGAATGTCAGCGACATGTTCTGTAGTTGGAACATACTTTAAGTCCAATTTCCTGAGTTGTACCTTTTCCCGAATAAAGTGACGATCAACCTCAATATGCTTGGTACGTTCATGGAACACGAGATTTTTGACAATATGGATGACAGCTTGACTATCGCATAACAAGGTGGCAGGAGAAGAGAGATTGACACCTAGGTCTTTCAGAAGGCTTTCTAAACATGTAAGTTCCGAGACGACAGGGGCCATTGATCGATACTCTGATTCTGCAGATGAATGAACGACGACAGATTGCTTCTTGCATCGCCAGGTAACAAGATGTCCACCGAAATATGTGCGGAAACCACTTGTGGAACGACGATCATCAATGGATCCAGCATAATCAGTATCACAGTAAGCACTGAGAGATAGAGCCGAGGAGGGCTTATATACGAGCCCTTGTCTGGGAGCCGACTTCAGGTATCGGAGAATGTGTTCAACTGTCTGGAGATGAGAAGTTCGAGGAGCATACATAAAACTACTAACAACCCCAACGACAAATGATATATCAAGTCATAACTGTCAGATAGATCAACTTTCCCACAAAATGACGATAATATTTTGGGTTTGGCAAGAGAGTATCGGAGTCGTAGGAGCATGCACAGAGCTTGTGGGTGACATCCATGAGTGTGTCGACTGGTTTACAACCAGAGTAGCACGCGTCATGAAAAAGATCAAGACAGTACTTTTTTTGAGATAGAACAAGGCCGTCGGGTCGACGAACTACCTCGATGCCCAAAAAATATCGGAGATTCCCCAAATCTTTGGTTTGGAACACGGAGGCCAAGTGCTCATTGATCAACTGGATGCCTTTTGAATCATCTCCATTAATTAAGATATCATCAACATAAACCAGAAGTATCACGGTGTCTGTCGGTTGATGACGAGTAAAGAGAGAGAACTCAGCAGAGCTCCGGGTGAATCCAACATCACAGAGAACGTTACCGAACTTGTCAAGCCACGCATGAGGAGACTGTTTGAGACCATAAATGAATTTCTTGAGATGACAGACAAGAGACTCCTCCGTGGTCTCAAATCCAGGAGGTTGAGTCATGTAGACAGTTTCTTGTAAGTCGTCATTGAGGAAGGCATTTTTGACATCCAGTTGATGCAATGGCCAGTGACGATGAACAACGAGAGAGATTAAAACACGAACAATATTCAGTTTGACGACCGGAGAGAAGGACTCATCATAATCCAGACCTTGTTATTGAGTAAAGCCACAAGCCACAAGGTGAGCCTTCAGACGCTAGATCCTCCCATCCAGACCATGTTTTATGGTAAATACCCACATGCAACCCACACATCTCTGGCCGAAAGGAAGTGGGACAAGGTCCCAAGTGTGGTTTGCCCAAAGGGCAGTCATTTCCTCCATTGCCGCCCGCCACCGCGAATGCTGGAGAGCCTCTTGCACAGAGTTAGGGGTAGATATAGAAGATAACGTGAGAGCAGTTCGCCTGAGTTCCGGAGAAAGACGGTGTATGGAGACATCATTCACCATTAGGTGAGTTGTAGAAGGCGTATCCAGATCATTGGAGCACAGAATGTCATTAGTAGAAGGTAACGAGTTCGGGGCAGCAGAAGGAGAGGGACGAGTGTAGACACGAATCAGAGGAGGTTTGGGCGGTTAGGTTGGGAGTGGCGTGGGTAGGAGAGGTGGTAGTGGCGAAGTAACAGGAACAGTTGGTCGCAAATGAGGAAACAGTAACGGGAGAGGAGGGTCAAGAGGTTGGGAATGATACGGTTGATCCTCAAGAAAGGTGACATCGGTCGAGATAACAATCTTCCAATCAGTGGGAGAATAGCAAACATAACCTTTCTGAATGAAAGAGTACCCAACAAACATAAACTTTTTGGCACGTGGGGCAAGCTTGTTAGTAGATGAGCTAAGGTTATGAACATAGCAGACACAGCCGAAAACACCACGAGAGACTGCAAATGGAGGTGTGGAAGGAAAAAAAGGTGAAAAGGAGATTGAAAATTGAGAATAGAGGAGGGCAGATGATTAATGAGGTGACAGACCATAGAAATTGTGAAATTCCAGCATATGGTGGGAACATTCATTTGAAACATTAGGGCGTGTGCGACCTCAAGAAGATGACAATTCTTGTGTTCGGCGACACCATATTGTTGAGGAGTATACACAAGAGCTTTGATGGATAATGCCGAACTTAGTACATAAGCCTCTAAACATATGACTTGTGTATTCCCGAATATTATCGGTGCAGAGTATTTTAATGGTAGTAGAGAATTGGTTGCGAGTCTCAAGGATAAAGGCACGAAAGACACGAGGCAGTTCTGATCGATCATGAAGAAAATACAACCATGTCATACGAGAGTAATCATCAATGAAGGTAATGAAGTAACGATAGCCAGAAACACTAGCAATTTTAAAGGGTCCTCAAATATCGGAATGAACCAAAAGAAGGGGGCACTGCTCCGAGTACAAAGTGTTAAAGGAAGCACGATGGTGTTTGTCGTAGATACATGACTCACAGGTGAAGTCAATGAGGGACAAATTGGGAATAGCTTTCTGGAGGATGCAAAGAGGAGCATGCCCAAGACGGCGATGCCAATCGACAGAACAAACGGTGGAGAGAATCAGGGGGGGGGGGTGAAGGTCCAAGATGTAAAGCTCATTAACCAGTTTTCCTTTACTAATGACAGTCTGCGTCCGGCGATCTTGCACAACACAAGAGGTAAAAGAAAAGTCACATAACAACCAAGGTCGGTTGTAAGGCGGCTAATGGATAGGAGATTAAAAGGAGAGCCCGGAACATGAAGAACTGAGCGAAGACTGAGGGAGGAGGTAAGGGGCATGTCGGCTGATCCAGCAACTGGAGTAGACTACCCATTAGTAACCGTTATGAATTTGGGAATTGGGATACGAAGAGTTCAAATATCTTGAAGATTTGTGTTATGGTCCTAACTCGGTGGTGGCCGGAGGTGGAGATGATGATGGTGGAGGATACCGTGGAGCCGGAACCGCGGATGCCTGGGCGGGGTTGCTCGTTGGAGGAAAGAGCCACCAATATCTCACAACAAGAGGACAAGGAAACTAGAACTTCATTTTATATCCTCAAACATACAATACTCATGCATTTATATAGGCTATAACATATAAGAAGACAAAAATACTAATGATGACACCTAATATTAGACTCGGGGCTCGAGGCTCCTACATAATGATAACAATTAGAAACCTAGATAATAATAATACGCGTCACATAACATCCCACCCTTCATCCAAAAAAAAGTCTGTCCTCAAGCTTTATCAGATGTCCTCGTTGTCAGAATCTTCAACGTGCAGGTAGAAAAGTCGGTTGCATTTGTGCCCATGAGTGTACTGTTAGTCGCAATTGAAACACAATCCATGAGCGCGGCGGTGCAGCATCTCAGCCTGAGATAATCGGCGGATCGGTGGGGCTGGGGGACCCTCAATACGGCCTTGTTGAATAATGTCGGTGGCAGGTGGATAGGCTTCCTGGGCCAGCTGGAGGCGACGGTCGCAGAGCCGAGCCAGACTCATAGCTGTCACTAAATCCGAAGGGGCCTCAAACTCAACATCCGCAGTCGCTCGCGAAGTCCAGCGGTAAAAATGTCGACTTGCATATCCGGGGCAAGAGGGACATGCGCTAAGTGAAGCTGAAATTGTTTCAGGTACTCGTCCACGGTACCGATTTGGCGTAGAGATGTGAGTGCGCCGAGGGAGTTACTGCGGATAGGAGGTCTGAAACGCAAGTTGTAGAGTCACTTGAAGTCGTCCCAAAGCAGATTCGACCGGTTAGTGAGAAGTCGAGAAGCCCATAAAACAGCAGAGTCGAGTATATTGAAGGATGCTAAATGGATCTGATCAGCCGACGGAGTTTGCTGGTGGTCAAAGAATTGCTCACACTTGGTGAGCCAACTCAAAGGATCACTTTTCCCGTCATAGGTTGGAAATTCCAATCTGGTATAACGTGGTACAATTGTTGCGTGGAGGTGCGCGAGGACTGGCTGCGGCGGCTCGTGGACGGTCAGGGGCGGCGGGGCAGTACAGAGAAGTGGTTGTGCCTGACTGCTGCTGGCATGATCGTGTGTCGGGATGGTAGATAGATCATTGATGCGCTTGGAGAGCGCAATGATGGCCTCCTGTTGACGGTCCCCGAGAGCAGTGTGCGCAGCTTGTTGCGCAATGACGGCCTGGAGCAAGATCATAATCTGATTAAGTTGTTCAGATAAGTCACCCATAATGTGAGATGAGGAGCGAGAAAAAAAGCGAGTGACCGGTCGGTGGGATTGCGCCGAGTTGGAAGACTGGGAGTGGCCACGGGAGTCGCGGTGACGCCCAATGTTGTCCCCAGAAGAAATGGGTGCGCTGGAAAAAAATAAGACATGAAGCAGGAGTGGTTGGTCGGGTAAAAATTAAATTTGGGTTGAGACGAATAAAATAAAACTTGATGGTGAGGCCCACGAAAACAGTGATAGCTTATAAAGTTTGTGGGGGCTCTATGGGATTAAATGGGTAATAATGAAAAGGATTAATAAATTAGGTATCAGAGAGGACTGGCGGGGGGCTCGATGGAAATAGACGGTGAAGGGTTTTAAATTAAAATGAAGTTGCGGTGGTTGGCTCGAGAAAGACAGGCCCGATGAAACAACGGCAATGGCGTGAGGCTCGAGTCGTCAACGTGAGAGGCGGAAGGATGTCTCCGAGCACTGCAGGTTGTCGATGATGCTTCGATCGGCGGACGAAGATGAGGCGGAGGGCGTGCGGCGCGAGAGAGCAGGGCTCGTTGGCATGGTTTCTGGTTTCGATGGAGAGGCACGGTCGATGTAGGGGCCGGCGACGAGATCGATCGGGAAGAGGAACAACGGTGAAGGTGCGTCCCTGGAAGCCGACGTGTGCAGCTGAAGCGGAAGTCGGAGTTGCGCAAGGAGGAGCCGCCGCCAGAAAAGCTTCGTCGTGTTCCTCGGCCCGCGAGGGTGCTATGCTGGAGCAGTGTTGCTGCTGGATTGTCGTCGAAGCTGAAGTCGAAGGTGCTGAACTGGAGCACTGTTGCTGCGGGCAGTCTGCAAGCATAGTGTTGTTGCTGGAGTGCGGAATCGGCCTGAGTTTTGACGTCGGACCGTCAAAGAAGAAACGCAGAGGCTGGAGTGTCGCTCGGGGAGGACCGGTACCTTTGATACCAAGTTGTTATGGTCCTAACTCGGTGGTGGTCGGAGGTGGAGATGATGATGGTGGAGGATACCGTGGAGTCGGAACCGCGGCTGCCTCGGTGGGGTTGCTCGTTGGAGGAAAGAGCCACTAATATCTCACGACAGGGGACAAGGAAACTAGAACTTCATTTCATATTTTCAAACATACAATACTCATGCCTTTATATAGGCTACAACATATAAGAATACAAAAAAACTAACAATAACACCTAATATTAGACTCGGGGCTCGAGGCTCCTACATAATGATAACAATTAAAAACTTAGATAATAATAATACACATCACATAACAGTTTGGTTGGTGTAATATGATGCGTTGCCCCGGAGTCCAGTACCTAAGAAGAACTGTGTGCAAGACATGAAACACCCCTTCCAGAAATAGACACAACGGAGCCAGGAGAACGACCAATCATCCCTTGAAGTTGTTGGATTTGGGTGCGCAAGACATTAATGTCAGCATGAAAGTTGTTTGGAGTTGACATTGCAGAAGAAGCTGCGCGCAAGAGCAGAAGACCTGTGCGGCAAGCAAACCAGTGGCAAAGAACGACAAGGTACGCGGTAAAGAAGAGGCTTGGCGACTAGAGGAACAACGGCCAAGCAAGGACGGCGACCTGGGAACTGCGTCCTAAAGGAGCGGTGACGGCATAAGAAATAGAGGCCTGAAGTAGAGCAGAAGCAGCAGACAGGGACAACGGCTTGGAACTTACGGCTAGAGCAGAGCAGAAGCAGCGGACTAGGACAACATCAGATAGAACAGAGCAGAAACAGCGGATACCAGGCGGCTTGAAGGAGATCTTCGTCCAGAGGACCAGTAGCGGACAGAGCCAAGAGAGGCGGGTAGCCACCAGCGGGTAACAAGCAAAAGACCCAAGCGGGTAGCACATAGCATCACCGAGAAGAATAGAAGCCGCTAGGCAAGTAACAGCAGTCTGGAAGTCAGCGGCAAACACAGCAGGCAGATAGCATATAGCAAATAGCTTCAGGCGGAGTAGAGACAATAAGTCTGCGGACAGGAGAGTTGTGGCAGCAGCAAGACAAGCAGTAACTGGGTAGTGAACAAAGGCGGCCAGACGAGGAATAACCGTTGTGATTAGATGCAAGACCCAAGCGGGTAGTGAACAAATAGCCTCTATGCTAGTAGCTGCTTGTTGCCTCTAGTTGTCTCCTCCAACTCGCCTCTCCTCAGCTGGCCGCTTCTCTTCTACTCGCAACCACCTCCTCCTCGTCGTCTATACTAGTCGTTGTCGCCTATCCACTCGCAGCTACTAGAGACCCCCGTCTCTTTCTACCCGTCTCTTTTGGTCGTTGGTGCTTCTTGCCTAAACGATGCAACCCTTGCCACAAGGACTCAACGGCGGCCTCCTCTCTTCCTGCATGTCCGACTGCTCCTCTTCCTGAAGTTCGTGATAAGCTTCGGATTACTACCCTCTCTCTCAGCGGGAAGCAAAATTTTGTGGAGAGGGTGCACTACGTTCGACGTGTGCTGCAGAATAAAGGTCTTCTCCATCATCTGACAAGGGCTCCTCCTACGACACCCACTGACGAATAACTTCGTGATGACGGCCGTGTACAATCATGGATCCTTAATTCCATGGACACTGAGCCTTATCGGATGGCCATGTACCATGAGACGGCCAAAACTATGTGGGAGGAACATCACTCCCTTTATTTTGGCAAGGACAATCTTTAGCATCTCTTCGACATCATTATTGATCTTCAAACCCTTGACCTCTGGGCCACATGTGATTTGACCTCCTTTGTTGCACGGGCCACGAATCTGATTGAGGCATGGATACAGCATCATCCTTCCTCGAAGGATCTGGTAACGCAATGGGCACAGAAGGAAGCTGTTGGGATTGCTATGATGATGGCTTGTGTTCCTTCCCATCTACACAATGTTCGTGCTCAGATTCTTTCCTCTACAATTCTCTCTCTGTCAGATGTTTGTTCTATACTGCTAAAGGTTACCCACCACGGGATGTTCATGGGACACTCTCTCCGACTCTTCTCCAGCGGCCTCTTTCTGCTCCTGCTCCTTTGCCTCGTGGTTCATCGGCTCATGGCGTCTGCAACATGTCTCAGGGACGAGGACGTACTGGACGTTCCTTTTTTAAATGTACTTATTGTGATCGGGATGGTCATCTTGAGGCCACCTGCTATCGCAAGCATGGTCTGCCTCCTCATCTTACTGCATTCACTACAGCTGATCCTCATCACGCTACTACTGCTACTGTTACTGTAGATCCTCACTCTTCCACCCAGAGCGATATCGATGCTCTCCGCGCCCAGCTCCAACATCTCCAAGGGGTGATTAGTCGATCATCTGGCTCAGTTGCTTTTATCACTCAGCATAAACCACCTCAGTACTTGTCATCTGCATATAACACGGTCATCACAGTGGCCAATGGTGATACCACCCCAGTTTCTGGTGTTGATGATATGCTTCTCACACCAACCCTCTCTCTATCCTCGGTTCTTTATGTTCCGGGATCACCGTTTAATCTGCTATCTGTTAGTCGTCTTACTCAGGAACTTGATTGTTGTATAACATTCTCACCTTCTTTTGTTGTGCAGGATCGTCAAACACGAAATATCATTGGTAAAGGGCGGCTGTCTAATAAGCTCTATCTTTTGGATGTTCCTCCCACTGCTCTCTCGGGGGTCTCTTCTGTTGATTGGCATCGTCTTGGGCATGCTCCCCTCCAAATTCTCCAGAAAGTTCTTCCTGATGTCCCTCTTCAAAGGTTTTCTTGTGAATCTTTTATCTTTGGCAAACAACATCGTATTTCTTTTACTCCTGCTTGTACTCGGAGTGATACTCTTTTATCTTTAGTACATTCTGATATTTGTGGCTTATATAAAACTCATAGTGTTTTTGGCTATCGTTACTTTGATACTTTTATTGATGATTATTCGCGTCGAACCTGGTTGTATTTACTTCGGGATCGTACGAAACTTACCTCTGTTTTTTGTGCCTTTATTACTGAGACACAGACCCAGTTCTTTGCTACGTTGAAAGTAATTCGCATAGATACTGCGTGTGAATATACCGGCAGGACGTTCTCCAAATTGTGCACTGAATTTGAGATTATCCATCAAACCTCGTGTGCTTGTTCTCCCCAACAGAATGGTGTGGATGAGTGCATGATTGTCAGGATCGCGATCCAGATTATAGGATCTTATATTCCTATGATTCAGATTTTGTAAATCGATCCTGATTTTGTAAAGCGATCCTCGATCTGACCTTACTATCTGATCTGATCCTACCTCGAAACGATCTCATCTAGGATCTCGATCCTGACAACCTTGGCCGAGCGAACAAAATAGCCACCTTCTTGATGTTCTCTGGTCACTCATGTTTCAAATGCAGGTCCCCACACTATACTGGAACTTCGCTATGTCTACTGCTTGTTACCTCATAAACCGCATGTCCTCCTCTGTACTCAACTTTGTCTCTCTGTTTAGTCTACTTTTTTCATCTAAGTCTCCTTTCTCCCACACCCCACGTGTGTTTGGGTGTACCTGTTATGTTCATAATCACAGGTTGTCTACTGACAAGTTTGCTCCTTGTGCGACCATATATATGTTCGTTGGCTACTCTCGCACACAGAAGGGTTATGTGTGATACTCTTCCACCAATGGCAAACAGATCATTTTTGCGGATGTCAACTTTCTTGAGGACCAACCATTTCACTCCGCTCCATCCGCCACAGCTCTACCTCCTCTTCTACCTCGCCCCACCGTCCATGTTACGTCCTTTCTACCACCACTTCTTCCCACACCAAATCCGACACCGGTGCAACCCAAACCACCTCTTCGTTTTTATACTTGTTGTCCTCCCAAACTGGATGCCCTACAGCAACTACCCTCTACTAGCGACCTCCCGCGGCATGTCGATCCGGCATCAACCTCTACGGCTCACACCTTGGCAAATTATGCATCTCTACATCGCCTCTCCACCACTTCTCAAATTCACTCTCTCGCTCTCTGTTTCTATTCCTAACTCTTTGCAGGAGGCTCTTCAACATCCGGGATGACGTGTAGCTATGGATAAAGAAATGACTTCCCTTTGGCCTAACCAGACTTGGGTTTTGGTTCCTATTCCTACAGGTCAATCGTGTGTCGGTTGTAAATGGGTCTATGCTATCAAGCATGCTCCTGACGGGACTGTTGAACGCTTAAAAGCACAGCTAGTGGCCCGAGGTTTCACTCAACAACAAGGCCTCAATTATGAAGAAACTTTCTCACCCGTTGTCAAGCTCAATACAGTTCGCGTCCTGATCTCCTTGGTTGTTCATCGTCGTTGGTCCTTACATCAATTGGATATTAAAAATGCATTTCTCAGTGGAGACCTTCTTGACATCAACCTCCCGGGTTTGAGACCGCGGGGGAGTCTCGTGTGTGTCATCTCAAAAAATTTATTTATGCTCTCAAACAGTCTCCTCGAGCTTGGTTTGACAAGTTCAGTAAGGCTGTTCGTGAAGTTGGTTTCACGTGAAACTCGGCTGACTTCTTTCTTTACTCGTCATCAACCGATCGGCACAGTCATTCTCCTAGTTCATGTTAATGATATTCTGATTACTGGTAATGACTCGTTGGAGATATAACAAATTAAGCAACACTTAAACTCCGTTTTTCAAACTATAGATCTGGGAAACCTTTGGTACTTCCTTGGGCTTGAGGTAGCAAGACGACCTGATTACCTTGTCCTATAACAATGAGAGTACTATATTGACCTTCAAGATGCTGTCTACTCTGGGTGGAAACCTGCGGGCACTCCTATGGACGTCAACCACAAGCTCTATGCCCATGAATCTAACTTTGATTCACTGCTTGCGAATTCAGAATACTATCGACGTTTTGTAGGAAAGTTGATCTACCTTATAGTTACAAGACCTGATATCTTATTTGTTGTTGGAATTGTCAGTCAATTTATGCATGCTCCACGGACCTCTCATCTCAAAGCCGTTGAGCGCATACTCAGATATTTGAAGACAAATCTGAGTCAAGGACTGGTGTACAAACCATCCTCCTCTCTCTCTCTCTTATTGTGTATTCTGATGCAGACTATGTCGGCTCTCTTGATGATCGACGTTCCACAACTGGCTTTTGTACGTACTTTGGAGAAAACCTTATTACTTGGCGTAACAAGAAGCAATTGGTTGTGGCTCGCTCATGTCTGCTGAAGCTAAGTACCGGGCGATGGCAGCTGTTGTGTCTGAACTCACCTGGCTGGAGGGTCTCCTAGGATATTTGGGAGTCAAACTTTCCTCTTTGATAACATTGTTAAGTGACAGTCATGCTGCGATACGTATTGTCAAAAATCATGTATTCCATGAACGAACCAAACAAATTGAAGTTGATTGTCATTTCATTCGGGAGAACGATCAATTAAAGAAGTTGGAATTAGAGCATGTTCCTGCTAATGGGCAAGTCACTGACATTCTCACCAAAGCCTTACCGCGACTGTTGTATCATCAGTTTTTGTCAAAGCTTGTTGCTTACGATTTGTATGCTCCAGTTTGCGGGGAAGTGTTAGAAGAAAGGAAAAAAAACCATTATGTAAAGCCCATCTAGAAAACCAAGTGTAATATTGTTTAGTCCCACATCTTTGAATTGGGAATTCTCTCCTCTCTCACTCCCTATATAAGTGTGTAAATACATGTAGGGTGTAATTGATTATTCTGAGAATTTAATAAAATTTATTTTATTCTCTCCATTTTGTGTCTTTCCGCAACATGAAACAAAAGAATATCACTCGGTCTAGTTTTCTAGGAATCTAAACTTATAAAAACAGTTATCTACTCAATTAGCTACGAAAAATGCACTTGTGGAAGAGAACATTGTAATAGGCTGAGTGATTTACCTGAATGTAATTTCTATTCAATTGTTCCAACCAATCAATTTTCACTGTCACTCTGTCATCAGAAAATACGTGGCTGCTTCTTTTTAAAATAGCTGCGATGCTGTATCCCAAAGCCATCAATCCTCCAAGAAGCCTTACACTAACTTCAAAAGTAATCCTCGGTGATATGATGAAGGGGTTGTCTGTGACCCATTCCTGTAAATCAAAATAAAAGTCACAATTGCAACATAATATAATCAACAGATCACATAAAACAGATGGCAATCTCTATGCATCCTACATGTGATACAACAGAACCTGAAACTATCATGTAGGGATATAAGCATGTAAGCAGCCTATACACTATAAAGGTTGAAAAGTATACAATTTAAAAACAATTCTTTGCACAATAGCATTAAAAAAATTTCTTTAATACATTGTCTTATTATTTTTTATGGGGTTTAGATCATCGTAGTTCAGGCCTCTCTTATCACAACATTAAATGGTCATAAATCCTATCCATTTCAAAGTATGTCTCCCCATTTGATAAAGCATCAATTTGTCAAGATTCACAAGAGACGGAGGTTATGCAGAACTATTATATTTTTATACAATTCAAATTTTCCAAGGAGATTCATGTTTTTGAGTGAGAAAAAAATGACGCCACCTAATAACCAACAGATTATGCCAATCCAGGTTCTGGAAAAGGGTTGAGATAAGCCTTCATTTTGTTGCATTGCTAAGTGATGGAGATAGATGGTACTGATGTCCCACTCATCTGTACGCCCAAAAGAAACATAAATTTAGTCCCCATCTGAATGATCAATGTCCACGGATGCGTCCGGATGATCATTTCGACATTTTATCATGGATCACTTTTTGTGTTTTATTTAGTGTTGATCACATCTGAACGGGCATTATGAGTCTCAGCCGCATAGTCATGTCTCCCTTTCACAACGTCCCCCCTCTACCATCCCGTTTTCCTCTACCTTAGCTCGATCCCAGCCACACCTCTCATCCCCAGTCCATAGCCACACAACGTCCTTCTTAACCCGGATCCACCACCACCACCTCATCCTCATGGACCTCATCCTGCACGTTACTTCTTAGCGCTCCTCCTCGACCTAGACTAACCTTTTCTTCACCAATATTTCGTTGTCGCACCACCCTGTATCTACATGCGCGCACATAAATCATTATTTTGGATGTTTTGTTCACTATCATTGTATGTCAAGACCATGTTTATGTGGATGCGATGATATATGTACTTGCTCTTTGATTTCATACTGATTTGTAGGGCTTATTTGCATAGCATTAAAATTATTTGCGCTTCTACTTGTGAGAAAGCCAAAATCTAATCTCTAGAAATATGTTTTATTTTCCGATGTTTATTGTGTAAGCTTATAATTGTTGCAATATAATTTGGAAAAACTCATATGTGCATCATTTAGGTTAGACCACCATCTTCCCCTATACCACACCTAGGATTGTATTCTTAAGTTGCACTGCCACAGCCTACCATGTGTCACTAAGAGGCTATATAAATTTTAAAAATCACAATGAACTATGAACCGATTTTTTGATGATGAATTTTGCAGTTCAGCTAGTATCATGATGGTAACATGGATCCCAACATTTATAAAACTCAGAATGTGTAGTGCATGGTTATCTATTAATACACAAAAATATAAAGAAAAGACGGAGGACAACCTAAAAACTTAGCAAGTCTAAGCACATAATATAGCGTAGTCAACAGGCACACTTATGGTTCATTTTAGCAAAATGATAAAAACAAAGGCAGTATCTGACAAAAGGGTTACAGGAACTGAAACATAGCTAGGAATGACAGGTACGAATATAAGTACCGGGTAAGATACGTATATGGTACAGCGGTGCGGCAAAAATTAAAAACAAAGATGCGAGTACGGCAGGATATGTTGTATTAAATATACTAAATATATATGAATATATCACAAATGCAATTATAAATTCTTAAAACAATAAAACATGAAACATAAATAATCAATTGAAGTGCAAGTACGCAACTAATGCAAATTTGTCCAAAATTCAAATATGTCAAAATCAATTGTAGGAGAAAGCTGTCCAAAATTCAAATATGTTCAAATTATATAAACTAAAATCTGGATAGATTTGTTGCAAGTATGTACATGTTTATGAGATTTTTGAAATTTAGGAGAAAGAAGAAAAAGAAGAAGAGGAGGAGGAGGTAGAAGAAGAATAAGAAAAAGAAGAAGAAGAGGAGGAAGAAGAAGAGGAGGAAGGAGAAGAAGAAGAAGAGGAGGAAGAAGAGCAAGAAGAAGAGGAAAAAGAGAAGAAAGAAGAAAAATAGATACAAGAAAAACAGGAGAAGGAGAAGGAGCTTACGAGCAGGGTTGATGATCGGGAGAGCAGCGGGAAATTTGGACTCTGGAGCGGCGGTAGTAGAGTGGAGCGGCGGCAACGTGGAGCGGCGGCAAAAGCGATAGTGGGAGCGGCGGCGTGGAGCAAGGGGGATCGAGAGATAAATTGGGAGGGATCGAATAAAATGAACCACAAAACCCTAAAACAGTGATATTATGAGTGTCTGGGGGTGCGGTATGCATACTGGTACCGAAAACGTACCCAGTATGGGTATGGCCTTAAATTTGGTGTATTTGTGCTACGTAGGAACATAGGAGAATAGAATGAAACATGTATATCAAAAGCACATGTCCTATGCCCTAATTATTCTGATACCGACTTGCAGTTTCATTTCTATTGAAGAGCATATGGATGAAAGAAAACATTACTGTAGAAATGTGTCGTTGTGTATTGTAAAAGGGCCCATAAGAAAGCTCATTCTTTCGTTCTTTTTTCTTTCTTAATAGAATGAAACATGTATATCAAACGCACATGTCCTATGCCCTAATTATTCTGATACCGACTTGCAGTTTCATTTCTATTGAAGAGCATGTTGAAAAGCATGTTGAAGAGCATGTTGAAGAGCATGTATGTTGAAGGCCCGTGCTCGAAGCTCTCGGGCAGCCTTCGGCAGCATCTAGACGGGCTTCGCCCGCCTGCTCACGGACTTCGTCTGTGCTCGATACGTCGTTGCGAGTTGCGTCCGCCTATGAGAGGGTTGCGCGCACACTCGGAAATTTTGTTTTTCAAAACATATACATATGAGTACTTAAAATGACCGCAAAAAAATATGAAATACTATTCCTATTTTTATTTCATAAAATTTTGCAAATTTTAATCTATAAAAATTAATTTCTCTCCATCTCTCTTTATCACTCCCCCTCTCTCTCCTTCCTTCTCTCTCCCGCCCCTCTCTCTCCCTCTCTCTCCCTCCTCTCTCTCTCTCCCTCCCACTCCCCCCTCATGCTTTCTCTCTTGATCCAATGGCTAATACTCAAACTTTGGTGCGCCACCAAATATCTATATTCCCTTATATATATAAAATATATGCATATATATATGTATGTGTGTGTGTACATATATATATATATATATATATATATATATATATATATATATATATATATATATATGTATAAGTATATGTATATATGTATGTATGTATGTATATATATATATGTATGTATGTATGTATGTATATAATGTATATGTATGTATATATATAATGTATATGTATGTATATATATATATGAGTGCCCGACACGGGGCTCTGCCCCTACTACCAATCGCGACAGTACCCGTCCCACCCCTACGGCCCCGCGCGACTGTACCCGACCCGCCACTACGACCTCGTGCAACTGTACCAGACCCGCCCCTACATCCCTGCGCGACTGTACTCGGCCTGCCACTACAATCTCGTGCAACTGTACCCGGCTCGCCCCCGACAGACTTCGTCCGCCCACGACGATAATTTAAGAAAATGATATAAATATAATTTTATAAATAATAAAATTTAAAATTATAATTATAAATATACATATATAATGAATAATATATATAATTATTATTATATATAGTATATTTATATGTAATAATGAATTATATTATACCTATATTTATATAATTTTTTTATAAAAATACATAAAATATAACAATATAAGTATAGATTATTTGAATTGTTATCATAATTGTCTCCTTGTCTCATTGGATTGAGTTGTTCCTCCTATCCTTGAGATCCTGGGTTCAAAACCAGTTAGCTGTGTTTAAATTAAAATATAATTTTATCAGCCAACCGCCCGATTTTTTAAAAGTTATAGGGACAAAATCGTAATTTCACATATGTTTAGGACACCCTAATAGTAGGTTTAGGAGACCTACTAAAATGTGAGGAGATGGAATGATTTTGTTGTGCTTGATCAGACGGTTGCTGAATTATGAACTCATGATCTGACGGCTTGTGGAATTTTGAACTCATGATATTCGCAGACCACAGTATTTCTTTATACATGGTAAAGATATATATATATGTATATGTATGTATGTGTGTATATATGTATGTGTGTGTGTGTGTCTATTCAAATACATAGTGCATTCTTTTGAGAAAATACCAAAATATTATTTCCTTTCATGGTATCAGAGATAAACGCTCATGTGAAACTCCCGGCGGCTACTTGTTCATAACCGCACGTACTACTCCGTGGCAGTTTCCTTTTTGCACCCGTGGAGCTAACTGTTTGTTGCTCTCCTGGTTGACCTACTCTCTTGCGTGGCCCTCTTGCCCAATTTATAGGCTCTGGCCTCGCTTGCTGCAACCAACCTCACATTGACCTCTCGCGAGCTATTGATGCTCCCTCGCCATTTCTCGCGTAAACACTTCCTGAGACCAAGCGAGCTTGCTAAGACCACGCGGACTCCTCCTAAGACCGCGTGCAGTTAGTGTTCCCGTGCGAACCCCTTCAAAGCCAACACCACCATAATCTCTGCAGACTCTCGTGCTGAGCCAGCACACCAACACCTCATGCAGACTCCTTTGTTGAGCCTGCACTCTCCCAACCCCTGTGGATTCTCCTGTTGCGATCGCACCATCCATCCTCATGTGGATTCTCCTGTTGCGACCGCACCACCCACCCTCTTGCGGATTCTTTTGCTACAACTGCACCACCCACCCTCCTGAGAATTTTTTGTTGTGCGCACTTCCACCCTTGCGGACTCTCTCGTTGAGACCGCACCACCCCCAATCATGTGGCTTCTTCTGCTGAGTTGGAGTCTCTAACACAGACAAGGCGCCCCTAGTCCTCTCAGTTTCCCCACTTGTCCCCATCGGTCATGGACATGTATGGCGCATCTTCTGCCCCATTCGTTCTGGCCCGTGTTGTGGCTCCTCTCCTTGAAGTGTGGGATAAACTATGGATTATTACATTCTCCCTCAATGCAAAAAAACCCTTAGTTGAATGGGTGCACTCGGTGCGTCGTGTTCTTCAAACTAAAGGACTTCTTCATCATGCTACCCATGCCCCTTCTGTTGAGCCCATGGAGCAATGGTTCAGGGATGCTAGTTGCGTTCAATCTTGGATCCTCAATTCAATGGAGAGTGAGCCAAACCGCATAGCCATGTACCACGAAACTTCTAAAGTCGTGTGGGATGAGCTTCACTCCCTTTATTCTACCAGGGATTTGTGTTGTCAAGGCGCGCGCCTGAGGAGCCAGGCACACCGGACGCAGCCCGTCGCGCCTCAACACGGCTAAGGCGGGCGATGTGCCCCAGGCACGCCCAGGCGCGCCCAGGCACGCGCCTCACAGGCTCTCAGGCACGTCTGGGTCTTTCAAGGTCTTTTTTAAAAAAAAATGAGATGAGCAAAAACATGATCTCAGAAGCACGAGAGGCACCCCTAGGCGACTTGGGCGCCCAATTCGCTGAAATTGAGCGACTTGGGCGCCCAATTCGCTGAAATTAAGCGAATTGGGCGTTGGGCGTCCAATTCGCTGAAAATCAGCGAATTCGCTTAATTACAACGAATTGGACGTCCAAGTCGCTCAATTTCCTTTTTCCCTCATTTTTGCGCCTCACATGCCTCAGGCGCGCGCCTGCGCCTTGCGCCTAGGCTCCGGAGGCCCTTTGCGCCTCGGTGTGCCTTGCACCTTTGACAATATAGTCAGGGATAGTCTCCAACATCTTTTTGACATCTTCACTGATCTCCTGGTTGTTGACCCTGGGGTGACTGGTGACCTGACTGACTTTATTGCCACGTCCAAGACGCTTGATGAAGAATGGATCCAATATCAACCTCCTTCACTGAACTTCGCGGTGCAGCGCACACAAAAATGGCAGTGGGTATTGTTCTCATGATGGTCTGACTATCGTCTCATCTTCATAATGTCCGAACGACCATCCCATCTTCTCATGTTGTTTGTCTCTTTCAGACGTGTGTTTAATGATTTTTAAGGTCACACCGCCGCCCAACATTGTGCAACCTACTTCGCCAGCTCTTCTCCAACACTCACCAGCCCCGCGACCTCCTATCCCTGGGTCTCGGGGTGGTTAACAGGGATCTCGCGTCGAGGGCCGAAATGGTCTCTCTTGCTCTCGATCGAGCACTCTCCCTTGTACTTACTGCGGCCACCCCAATCACATTGAGGCCACTTGCTTTAAGAAACACGGGTACCCACCACCATCGTCGGGTCTTGCTTCTACCATGATTGTTCCTTCCACCTCCCACTCTGATATTGACGCCTTGCGCAACAACCTACAACAACTTTGCGGGTTGTTAACACGGGGCTCTAGTTTTGTTGCTTTTGCATCTACCGAAGGTATCTCTTGTTTTTCCCACAGTTCTTCAAGGATCGTGGACTCCGGGGCTACCAACTATATTACCCCACAGAAACCATTTGGATATACGGACGGTGCTTCTCCTAAATTTATCGCAGTGGCCAATGGAGATACCATCCAGGTTTGCAGTTTTGGCAATTTGTCTCTCACCTCGTCACTTTCTCTCAGCTCTGTCCTGCATGTTCCTGACTCTTAGATTAATCTTATTTTTGTCAATCGTCTTACACGGGATCATGATTGTCTAATCACGTTTTCTTCTTCTTTTGCATTGCAAAATCGACAAACTCAAACTATCATTGGTAGGAGCAGACTTTCTAATGGGTTGTACACTCTGGGTCTTCCCAACTTGGTTCCCCCCTCGGCTCTCTCCACTGTCACTACTATTGACTGGCACCAACGTCTTGTCCACGCTCCTATGTCTATCCTCCAACAAGCACTTCCTAAATTTCCTTTTTTGATTTTCATTGTGAATCATGTATTTACGGGAAACATCATTCTACTTTCTCTCCTAATAGTACTCAAAGCGCGACTCCTTTTTGATTTAGTGCATTCAGATATTTGGGGCCCCTACCAAATGACGAGTCTCTTTGTCTATCATTATTTTTTTTACTTTTATTGATGATCATTCTTGCATGACGTGGTTGTATCTGATGCGTGATCGCTCTGAGTTACTATGCATTTTTTCGCTCATTTCATGCTGAGATGCAATTCTCGCGATCCATTAACATCCTACGCACAGACAATGTGTATGAATACTAGTCACCTCTTTCAGGACACATGTAATGCGTTGGGCATTATTCACCAAACCACTTGTCCATATACCCTACGCAGGATGGTGTGTTGAATGGAAGAATCGTCACCTTCTCAAGTTGCTCGGTCCTTTATGTTTGAGATGCAGGCTATAACAGTTTACTGCCATGTCGTTGTTCCCACTGTCTGCTACCAGATTAATCACCTTCCATTCTCGTTGCTTAACTTTGCCCGCCATTTTCAATTTTTTATCATTCTGAATATGCATTTCCGCTAACATCTTGTGTCTTTGACAGCATCAGTTATGTCCACAATCTTGGTCTGCCCAAGGCCAAACCGGCCCCACGTGCTTCCAAATATATGTTTGTTGGCTACTCTCGTACTCAAAAAGTTTGTGTTACTCTCCATCTCATAAAAAGCGTGTCACCTCTGTTGATGTCACCTCTCTTGAGACTCAACTTTTCCATTGCCCTGATCCTCATATCCCCTTTGTACCTCACCTTCCACGTTTGCATGTCCCCGTTACCAACGATTCTCCTCTGCTACTTCCCACTCCTTTGGAAGTGCCACTACCCTTGGTCCCTCCTCTCCGTGTCTATACCAGACGCTCCACTCGAAGTGTGGCCCCACGAGTGTCTCCCCTGCCTGATGATGCTCTGTCACCAGCTGATCCAATTCCGACCTCTACTGCTCACCCTATGTCGAATTATGTCTCTTCACATCACTTATCTTCATAGCTCAGCAGGTTTGTGGCATCTTTGTCTTCTACTTCCACCTTTGCTGCTCTATAGGACGCTCTTCAGCAACTGGGATGGAGGGGACGTGATGGATGAGAAGATGGATGCCCTATGGGTCAATCATACCTGGACTCTTGCTCATATTACCCATGGATAGGCTTGTGGGTTGCAAATGATTCTTCACTGTCAAACATAATCCAGATGGAAAGGTGGAACGTCTTAAAGCTCATCTAGTGAAACGTCTTAAAGCTCATCTATTGGCTCGTGACTTTACTCAGCAATGCGACCTCGACTATGAGAAGACCTTCTCACCCGTGGCAAAGCTAAATACTATCTGGGTCATGATCTCCTTGGTTGTTCATCTTCATTGGTCGTTACACCAACTCGACATCAAGAATACCATGTTAACGACGACCTCCTTGAGACTGCCTACATGCAGCAACCTCCTTGTTATGAGACCACGGGGGAATCTTTGGTGTGTCACCTCAAAAACTTTTAATGGTCTAAAACAGTCTCCTCGGGCCTGGTTTGATAAATTCAATCGGGTGGTTCACGATGTTAGCTTCACTCGAAACTCAGCTGATTTTTCTTTGTTCATTCTCCATCGCACGACGGGTATTGTGGTACTACTTCTATATGTGGATAATATCCTCATCGCGAGAGAAGATCTTGTCGGCATAACTATGATCAATAAGCACTTCTCAATTCCAAACTAAATATTTGGGCAATCTCCGATAATTTATAGGGATTGAAGTGATCTATCGTCGTGATGAGCTCGTTATGTCTCAAAGGAAGTACAGTCTCGATCTTTTTCATGATGTTGGCTACTCTGGATGCAGGCCAACGGACATTGTCACACTCTTATGAATGTCAACCACAAGCTCTGCACCCAAGCTTCCCAGATTTATTGCTTCCTAAACTAGAGTACTATCAACGACCTGTGGCAAGCTCATCTACCCACTGTTACGAGACCCGATATATCATTTTTAGTTGGGGTAGTCGGCCGTTATATGCATACTCCTCGGATCTCTCACCGTCAGACTGTAGAGCGCATCCTTCGATGAAGGCTGCTTCGGAACAAGGGCTTGTGTACAAGCCCTCCTCTTTATCTCTTATCACTTACTTTGATGTTGACTATGTTGGCTCTCTAGATGATCATTGTTCCACAAATGGGCACTGCACTTACTTTAGTAAATACCTGATCACCTGGCGGAGCAAGAAACAAAATGTGGTTGTACGTTCCTCAGCGGAAGCTGAGTATCGATCAATGGCTTCTGCTGCTTCCGAACTTGCATGGTAGGAAAGTCTTTTAAGAAATTTGGGGGTTAAACTCCTCTTCCCGACTACTCTCTACTGTGACAGTCAAGCTGTCATTCATATTTTAGAGAATCTCGTGTTCCATAAACGTACCAAGAAGTCGATTGTCGCTTTATCCGGGAAAGGGTTGAACTTCGAAAATTGGATCTGAGCCACGCTACTGCAGCTGGGCGAGTTTTGATATCCTCACCAAGGTCTTACCTCAACCATTATATATCTAATTTATGACCAAACTTGCTCCTAAAAATTGTATGCTCCAGCTTGCGGGGGAGTGTAGAAATGTGTAGTTGTGTATTGTAAAAAGGCCCATAAGAAAGCTCGTTCTCTTTTTCTTTCATAGGAGATTAGTCCCGCATCTTGGGGTGGAGTTATGCTTTCACTCCTCCCTATATATATGTACAAATACATGGTGTATTGTAACATGTTATTTTGAGGAAATACAAAAATATTACTCCCTTACAGTTACAAACAGAAATTTAGCTCAGAAAAAAAAACAGATAGAAAACTCTATGATACCAGCCGAAGTTATCTGATATCAATCAAATGATCATGCATATCAAAAGCACATGTCTCATGCCCCAATTGTTCTGATACTGACTTATATTTTCATTTATCTTGGTGACCTTACGGATGAACAAAACTTACAGATAATATACAACAGTGTTTCAGTTAACAAGGGAACAATAGAGAGAAATTCTTACAAGACCAGCCGACATAACAAGATATCAACCAGAATTATGTGTAGAAATTCCAGAACAAACCTCAAACATAAGATTGTACTTTCCATCCCTGTTTCGCATTCTCAGATAGGATTGGCATGCATCTGGATCTTCACCTGGTGGTAGGAGATAGATATCATAAGTTTCCTCTTTACTTTCCTTGTGTTCTACAGAAATAACAGCCTTGATTTCATCTACTGACATGGTCTTCGGTGACTACAATAACAGAAACAACTTAGCTCTAAAACCACACAATAATACGTCAAAAAAGTTCATTAGGTGATGTAGTTCGTAGAACTTTAAAATTGTGGGTAGTGCATTAACCTTTAAAATGTAAGTTGGATTCTGAAAACCTGAGAAAGGATTGAATTTGTTGATTATTTTTATATGCGCAGTTTGTAGGTCTGGTTCAATAAATGCTTTGTACATAGGATAAACCTGCTCAAAGTAATAGTTAAACATATGAGATGCAAAAATAAGGTGATGCTTCAATAAGTAAATTGAGTTCCTTACAAGGACTTCTTAATTTATTCAAGATACCAAGCTTCTAGAATCTTTTTATAAAAGAGGAAAATGTAGTAACCCCTATAAAGTTAATTAGTGAGATGAAATCTAAAAAGAATGTTAGTATTAACACCGTTTCTGATATTTGATGGATTATTTCTTCAGGTTCTTGTCCGGCACGTTGTATGTCCCTTAAGACCCTCTTCACAAGGTCGAAGTGTACTCCTCCCGTAACAGAAACACGAAGGTCTAATACAGCACGCAACCTTTCACTTAAAGCGTAGATTCCTTCAACAATTAAAATCCGAGAGCTTGGAACTTCCACAGTCCTGTTAACATGCAGTCAAATGGTAAAAAAAGGTTTTCATTAAAAATTTATGAAATTTCAGAGGAATAGAGGATATAGAGTGAATAGCTGAAAACAAGAGACTACTACAGGAAGAGGTAGGAGATGGCATACCTGTATCCTATTCGGCTGCTCGTCTTGAAATCATAAATTGGCACCTGAACAGACTTTCCTTCTCTGAGGCCATTAATGTTTTCCAACAAAGTATCATAATCTGTTAAACGTGGATCTGTTTACGTATTACAGATGTTAGATATCAATACTGAACCTTCTTGATACAATTTTAAGCTAAGTTATCAGAGGCGCAAGGCACACCGAGGCGCAAAGGGCCACTGGAGCTTAGGCGCAAGGCGCAGGCGCGCGCCTGAGGCACGTGAGGCGCAAAAATGAGGGAAAAAGGAAATTGAGTGAATTGGGCGCCCAATTCGCTGAAATTGGGCGAATTGGGAGCCCAATTCGCTGAAATTGTGCGAATTGGGCGCCCAATTCGCTGAAATTGAGCGAATTGGGCGCCCAATTCGCTGAAATTGAGCGCCCAATTCGCGGAATTTCAGCGAATTGGGCGCCCAATTCGCGGAATTTCAGCGAATTGGGCGCCCAATTCGCGGAATTTCAGCGAATTGGGCGCCCAATTCGCGCAATTTCAGCGAATTGGGCGCCCAATTCGCTCAATTTCAGCGAATTGGGTGCTCTAGTGCGCCTAGGGGGAGCCTCAGGTACGTCTAAGATCATGTTTTTGTTCATATCAAAAATGTAGAAAAAGCTCAAAGCTTGTATGTATTGATTGAGTATGTAAATACAAGGAGAGAATACATTTATATAGGAGAGAGAGAGAGAGAACAAATCCTATACAAGATGTGGGACTAAAGGAGAGAAACCATAAATGGGCCTAAAAACATGGGCCCCAATACATGGGCTATTCTAACACTCCCCCGCAAGCTGGAGCGTACAAATCGTATGCACCAAGCTTGGACAGACATTGATAGAACGATGCCTTGGGAAGAGCCTTTGTGAGGACATCCGCAACTTGTTCCGTCCCTGGAACATGCCTCAGATCGAGCTTCTTCATTTGAACTTTCTCTCGAAACGAAGTGACAATCGACTTCAATGTGCTTCGTTCTTTCGTGGAAGACTGGGTTCTTGGTGATATGTATAGCTGTCTGGCTATCACAAAGAAGAAGAGCCAGAGAAGGTAATTTGACACCCAGATCAGTGAGGAGACTTTCAAGCCACGTCAGTTTTGATACAACAGATGTCATTGCCTGGTATTCTGCCTCAGCGGATGATCGAACAACGACCGCTTGTTTCTTGCTTTGTCATGTAACCAAGTGGTCCCCAAAGTATGTGCAGAAACCACTAGTAGATCGCCGGTCATCAAGAGAGCCAGCATAATCCGCATCAGAGTATGCCACTAAGGTAGGAGCAGACGAGGAAATCCGGTAAACAAGTCCTTGACCCGGGGCTGTTTTTAGGTACCTGAGAATGCGTTCAACAGCCTGAAGATGAGATTTTCGAGGAGAGTGCATGTATCGACTGACAAGACCAACAGCAAAGGAAATATCTGGTCTGGTAACCGTGAGGTAGATCAATTTTTCAACTAGTCGTCGATAATATTCAGGATTCTGGAAAAGTAGATCCGAGTCAGATGCCTGAGCACATAACTTGTGGTTTACATCCATGGGGGTATCACTTGGCTTACACCCTAAAAGACCAGCATCATGAAGAAGATCAATACAGTAATTTCGTTGAGATAGAATAAGCCCGTCTGGGCGCCTCGCAACCTCAAGACCCAGAAAGTATCGTAGAGTTCTCAGGTCCTTTGTCTGGAAGACCGAGTTTAGATGCACTTTGACAGCATGTATCCCTTGTGAATCATTTCCTATAATGATGATGTCGTCAACATAAACTAACAGAAGGACCATCCCTGTTGGTCGGTGACGAGTGAACAACGAGAAGTCGGCCGAGCTTCGAGTGAACCCGATATCACGAAGGACCTTATTGAATTTATCAAACCAGGCCCGCGGAGATTGTTTGAGACCATACAGAGCCTTAAAAAGGCGGCAGACCTGAGACTCCCCCGTGGTCTCAAACCCGGGCGGTTGTTGCATGTAGACCGTCTCCTGGAAATCCCCATTTAAGAAGGCATTCTTGATATCTAGTTAAAAGAGGGGTCACTGTCGATGAACAGCAATAGAGATGAGGACGCGAACGGTATTGAGCTTGCCGACCGGAGAGAAAGTTTCCTCATAGTCGAGCCCCTGTTGCTGAGTGAAGCCGCGAGCCACAAGACGAGCCTTCAGTCGGTCAATCGACTTATCAGCAGCATGTTTGATGACAAAGACTCATTTGCACCCAACCGGTTTCTGACCCGGAGGAAGGGGTACAACGGTCCATGTCTGATTAGCCCAGAGAGCAGACATTTCCTCCTCCATAACTGTCCGCCAGCCCGGATGTTGAAGCGTCTCCTGCACAGAGTTAGGAACAGCAATCGAAGAGAGAGAAGTAGTCAAGGTGTGCAGAGGGGGAGAGAGGCGATGAAGAGAGACGTAGGCATCCAGAGGATGGGCAGTGGAAGGCGTTACTGGATCAGAAGGACGCGAAGTATCCGTGGTGGAAGTCAGCTGCAGAGGGGCAACGGAAACGGGAGGGCGACAGGTGTCGACGCGGATGACAGGTGGTTTGGTGGTAGCATGAGCGGGGGCAGGGGAAACGGGTGAAGATGGTGTAGTAGCAGGAATAACGGGACGTGGTAAAGGTGGCGAGAGAGGAGGCGGTGGGAGCGTAGCAGGCAACGGAGCAGGGAAAAACGGTTGTTCTTCCCGGAAGGTAACGTCAGCAGAAACGATGATCTTGCGAGTAGCGGGTGAGTAACAAACATAACCCTTTTGGGTGCGTGAGTAGCCGACAAAGATGTGTTTCACCGCCCTGGGATCCAATTTATCCGAGGAGGGCCCGAGGCGGTGGACAAAACAGGTGCTGCCAAAGATACGAGTTGGTAGAGAGAAAGCCGGAGTGGAGGGAAACAGTATGCTAAACGGAGTAGCATAATTGAGGACAGAAGAGGGGAGACGGTTGATGAGAAAGCAGACAGTGAAAACCGCAAAGTTCCAGTATGCCTTGGGCACATGCATTTGAAGCATGAGGGAGTGGGCGACATCGAGTAAATGACGGTTCTTTCGTTCGGCAACCTCATTTTGCTGGGGTGTGTAAGCGCAAGAGGTTTGATGTAGAATCACGTATTCCGAACACAAAGTGGCAAAGTCGTGGCTGGTGTACTCACGAGCATTGTCATTGCGGAGGGTTTTGAGAGTGGTGTGGAATTGCGTCCGGGTCTCGAGGACAAAAGCACGAAAAATCCGGGGAAGCTCGGAGCGTTCACGGAGTAAGTAGAGTCACGTAGTGCGAGAGTGATCATCAATAAAGGTAATAAAATAACGAAAACCATTTATACTGGGAATCCTAAAGGGACCCCATATATCCGAATGAACTAGATCAAAGGGAGCCGTACTCCGAGTACAATGCGAAAGAAAAGAAGAACGCGGTTGTTTGCCGAGGATACATGAATCACACTGAAAAGAAGTAAAAGGAATATCAGGAATAGCCCGTTGTAGAACCGGTAGAGGGCATGACCAAGTCGGCGATGTCAGGCAGTGGAGGAGACGGAAGACAAGATGGTGGGAGAGTCATCGAGAAGGTAGAGCTCGTTCCGCAGCTGGCCTCTACCAATGGTAGTCCGCGTCCGCCGATCCTGTATAACAAAGAAAGAAGAGGTGAATATAACAGAACAATCCACATCACGAGTAAGACGCCCAACAGAGAGTAAAAAGGGTAAACTCGGAACATGAAGAGTCGAGCGAAGAGAGATGGATGGGGTGAGAGAAAGATCTGCCGAGCCGGAGACGGGAACCAGCGCCCCATTGGCCACAGTGATAGACTTCGGATAAGGAGACTCCGAGTACTTTGCAGGCCGGTGCGAAGTAATGTGATGAGTGGCACCAGAGTCCACAATCCAACCCGGGCTGGTGGAGAGACAAGCAGTACCTGTGTTGGAGACGGAGGCGACGGAGGCCAAAGGTGGGTTGAGCAGGCCCCGGAGATGCTGGAGCTGAAGACGAAGGGTCTCAAGATCAGGAGAGCTGACTTCAGTAACAACAGAAGCTGTCGGGCGAGGGGGGTAGCCGATTTTCTTATAGCAGGTCGCCTCTAGATGACCATCTTTCCCGCAGAAGGAGCATTTTGGCCGGCCACGGCCACCACGTCCACGGCCCCGCGAGCCCGAACGTCCCCCCCCCCCAGCAGAAGTGGGAGGGGAGGGTAATAGCGGAGGTGCCTGCTGAAGAAGAGCCGGTGGAGAAGGAGCAGGAGGATCTGGAGGGGGGAGACCCGGAGAATCATGGAGCAGACATCAGAGAAAGATGGTGTAGTGGGAGCAGCCAGGACCTGAGCACGAAAACTCTGAAGATGAGATGGAAGGCGGGCCATGATGATGGCAATGCACGCAGCTTCCTTCTGAGCGCGCTGAGCAGCATGATCATTGGTGGGCGGCTGATGCTGGATCCAGACTTCAGCAAGAGTTTTGGCCCGAGCGACAAACGAGGTCATATCTGAAGCGCCGACAATGTCGAGAGTGAAGAGGTCAGTGAGGATGTCGTAAAGATGCTGAAGGCTGTCGCGGCCGGAGTACAAAGAATGTAGCTCATCCCACATAGCATTGGCGGTGTCGTGGTACATAGCCATTTGGTAAGGCTCACCATCCAAGGAATTCAGAATCCAAGTTTGAACGTGTCCGTCATTGCGGAGCCAATCATCCGTAAGGGGAGAGGGGGCCTGAGTAAGGTGCGGCAGAAGTCCCTTAGCCTGAAGAACCCGCCGAACTGAATGGACCCAAGGAATAAAGTTTTTCTTGCCAGAGAGAGAGATGGTAGTGATCCGGAGCTCGTCACAAAGTTCGGCAGAACAGACCCGGTGGTCTGGCGGACAGGCCGGGTGGACAGCAGGCGGGCTGGCCGCCGAGCCCGTAGAATTACCAGAAGAAGTCATAGAGACGGGCCACAAACCGGGGAAGACAGGAGACCGCGACGGACAGAAGCAGGCCGCAGCGGACAGGAGCAGGCCGCAGCGGACAGGAGCAGGCCTCAAGAAGGGAGGGAGAGGTTGGCGGAAGAGAGCAAGCCGCAAGAGAGGATAGCCGGTGCGACTAGAGCAGAGAGCGCCCGGTCAAGGTGTGAAACACACAAGCGGCTGGATGAGGCCGCGACCAAAGGCGAAGCGGATAGGGGAAGAAGTCCGTAGGGGGGAAACCAAGTCGCGCGGACAGAGAGAAGAAGAGCAAGAGACCGCGACCAGGATGCGGGCGAGAAAAGAAACAGACCGCACGGTCAGGCAGATCACAGCAGCGAACAGAAACAAACCGCGAGTAGAGAAACAAGCGGATTGGGGAAAAAACAGAAGTAGGCGAGCTGGAACAAGTCCGCGGCGGGTAGAGAGTCCACAGCGAGCTGGAACAAGCCGGCGAGCTGGAACAAGCCGGCGAGCTGGAACAAGCCGGCGAGCTGGAACAAGCCGGCGAGCTGGAACAAGCCGGCGAGCTAGAACAAGCCGGCAAGCTGGAACAAGCCGGCGAGCTGAAGACAGGCCGCGGCGAGTAGAGAGTCCGTAGCGGACAGAAAAGAAGGTGGCCCCACGGATTAGGAAAGGCTATAAAAAGCGAAGGGGGGAGAGGTGGATCCACGAGAGAAGAAGAGTAACAGGAGGAAGCAGGAAAGAAGCGGTCTGAGAGGGGGCAAGCCGCATAGGCAAGCGGATAGAAATGAACAGTCCGCTAAGGCAGGCCGCGAGAGAGGCCGCGAGAGAGGTCAATAGGTGCGGTCAGAACAGGGGAGACCGCGAGAACCGGAACCTCCCTCTGATACCATGTAGAAAAAGCTCAAAGCTTGTATGTATTGATTATGTAAATACAAGGAGAGAATACATTTATATAGGAGAGAGAGAGAGAGAACAAATCTTATACAAGATGTGGGACTAAAGGAGAGAAACCATAAATGGGCCTAAAAACATGGGCCCCAATACATGGGCTATTCTAACAAAAAAAAAATTAAAAAAAATACCTTGAAATGCCCGGGTGCGCCTAGGCGCGCCTGGGAGCCTGTAAGGCGTGCACCTGAGGCGCGCCTGGGGCACATCGCCCGCCTCAGCTGTGTTGAGGCGCGGCGGGCTGCGCCTGGTGCACCCGTCGCTTCAGGCGCGCGCCTTGACAACTATGATTTTAAGGAATAAAAGTTGGACTAATTTCAAGAGTGGGGTTAATAATTATGCATGAAACGTGAAATTCGTTCCAACTTGAACATGAATTACTAAAGCATTGTTGAATTCAACTCAATAAATGATAAATGTGTGAGAGAGCGTGCGCGCACTCATATTTATATCTCTGTCTATCTATCTATATATATATAGAGAGAGAGAGAGAAAGGTAGAGAACTTTGTGCTTTGTCACATGCACACTCACTCTTTCTCCTTCAGGTGGGCCCGCAATTTAAAAATGAAAATCTCAACATTACATAATACTCCTTTACGTATATATAATACATATATAGTTTAAGAGTGATGATATTAGCAGCCCTATTTTCGTTATTCATACCCCAAAAAAATCCGAATACCCTCATTTTAATAGCATCCTAGTGAAAGACCACTTGCTTTCATGTGTTGTTCCCATTCGTCCTTTCTTCAACTTTCGTTCGGATGCACATCTACTTGGTTTTCTTCTGCTTTTGTTCTTCTGCATAGGAGGCCCTTTCCCCCTCACCGGAGATGGCGCAAAGGCGGGCAATATGGATAACGGCGGAGGAAGGATCAACCTTGGAGAGGTGGAAGAGGTGTTTCCGTCACGCCCACATGACTGATGACATGGCCATGTTGCCCCTGGTTAGCGCCAACATCTCCACCTCCAGAAGAGCGTCGATCTCCTCCTGTTGCAGATAAGACCGGCATGAAAGCGGTGCAAAGGCTCCTGCAAGGAATAAATTGATCATGTTGTCCTACTTGGCAAACAATCCAATTAGTTCTTCGTCGCCTCCATTAATTTTGCCGCTCCTTCTCTGCTCATTGATTCGATTAACTAAAATTTTGAAAAAAAAAGTTTATACTTAACAATTGAAGAGATGGAAATAGAGAAGTGATAAAGAGCTTACTTAAGAAACTGCGTACTAAAAACGGTTCTTTGTGTAACACCCTGTTTTTCAGTATTAACTCCTGGTTGATTTCCTAACCTGGAGTAGCATGTTATGGGCCCACTCGGAAGAGTGGTCTGAGGAGGAGATGACAATGGCGGGAGATACAACGAAGCCGGAATCGCAGCTGCCTAAGCGGGGTGTGATCAAGAAAGAGAGCTTCCAAAATCTCTTTAGGATTGAGGAAACAGATTTTCTTTCATTGATAAAAGATATGAAGCATACATATGCCTTTATATACGCTTACAAAGAGGGTATGAATGTAATTATGACACTACGGACTAAATATGACACTTCGGACTAAATATGACACGACGCAACATAAAGACATAATATAATAAAGATGCACCACAAAATAATGTATGCTAGACTCGATATAAATAAAGACTAGACACTTAACAATACATAATAAGACGAGATAAGAAATACATAATACGACTTGATCATAATGGGACGCGACACCCATAACATCTCTTTTGCCCTTCAAATTGAGTTTGTCCTCAAGCTCAAACGAGGCTTGCACTGCTTGATTGTCTGGCTCTTTGATTTCCTTCTAGAACAACTCCTGGTATTGCGTTGCGGCAACGGAGACTGCATCGAGTGGTAGGATGTCCCTGATGGCAGGTTTTCCATAATCAAATTCACGACCTTCACATTATACTTCTTTCATCTATCGACATCCCACACGATCTTCTTACTCTATTTGAAGTTTGTCCGCTCTCTCTTCCCTGATTGCTTTTTTGTCAACTCTGGCAAACAACAACTCTGAGTCCTCTTCTTCCTAGATCCAGTGACTGCTTCTTTATCAACTCTTTATCAACTCTGCAACCAGTTTTCTTTTATGCCATCTGCGTTTGTTCTCTATTTGATGTAATACACTCTTGTCGACACATCCACTTGAATTGACATGCCCTCCCTTGGCGAGATATGAACTACGACTTGGCTGAACAACGATAACTTTATCATGTCTTGTCATTTTTTAGAATCTCCTCGGTGGTTTTCTATTTGGCAACCAAACAAGACATCATTGCCAACTCATTCTCGGTGCAAATTCGCATCGCCACAGGCTCAGCAAGTTATTTCATACATTGCCACAATCACCAGGTCCCACCTTCATGTCATCTTGGAGGGACCAAACTATTAGGTTTATCCTTGCAGTTAGGAGACATCTGAGGAGTCGGTGTCTATGGGGTTGATGATGCAACTCCTCGGTATCATTGTCTCTAAGAAAAAAGCAATGACCTCTGACTTTCAACATCATCAGATATTTAAGACCTATAAAGAGCACCAAGCAATGGAAGTTACCCTCCAGTTAGTCTCTTAAGCCATCATAATTCAACTTGATCCATATGACACAACTGTTGCTGGACCTAAGGTTATACTTCACTTAGATCGATAGTATCTATGAGTTCCAACATCTACAACTGTTGCGACAAGTTTTCTATAGGTAGTACATATCAGGACGCGGAATGGTGTCATGTTGTTACTATCGAGGTTTGTCACATCCTCTTAGGATGACCTTGGCAGTACGATAGACATGTTATTCACGACGGTGTCAAGAACTCACTCCTTCGAGCGCAATGGGCGCAAGATTGTTCTTCTCCCCCACAAGAATAGTCTTATCCCCAAAGCCCTAGAGAGGACTTCACACCCTTCTACCACTGTCTCTGCGATATCCTTCCCCTTCGCCACCATGTTACTGACTGAGTCACAATTCCAGGAGATGAAGGATAGTGATGTCGTCTATATGTTGTCCGGTCTCGATTCCACTCCCACTACATTAGACATCTCTAGTATAGTACGGTCTCTCATTGATTAGTTCTCTGAGATTATGTCGGAGGAGTTGCCCGATCAGCTACCCCCGATGAGAGATATACAGCACTGCATCGACCTCATCCCAGGAGTTAGCTTACCTCATTTGCCCCATTATCACATGAGTTCAAAAGACCATGAGTAGCTACATAGGCAGGTGACCGATCTGATTTCGAAAGGTCACGTTAGAGAGAATATGAGTCTGTGTGTAACGGCCCTTGTCCGTCACAGAGGAACAGTATATAATATAAATTTGCTTATTTGAAAAGCCAAACAACATCTCTAGGCCACAATAGTATTAAAATAACAGTGCAAAAAGAAACTCTTATTCCATGATTTACATATCATTACATGTCCACAACAAAAGTCTACGATAGCTTCATAATTTACAACTAATGATTAAAAGTTTTTCTTGGCAAGCGGGCAAAGTTTAGCACTACAACAACTCTCTCGAGTGTTGGTCACTTCAAAAATGTCTACTAGTCGTTTATACCACGCTCGATAGAGTTCCAGCTTACTCTGATTTTCATTTAGTACCTAAAAATTTTAAAATGAAAGGATTAATCTTTAAATAAAAGACTATGCGAGGAATTACTTCTTTATCACTATATGTAAATATAAGGGATATAGCATATGTGTACATATATCTACATGAAAGCAATAAAAGGGAGTTCTTAGTCATTTTCATTTCTTCTCATAGTATGTATATCTTTAGATTTTCTTGGTTCTTAACATAAAATAGTTGTTATTAGCATAGTTAAGGATTACTGCATTTCAGTCCACTTTGTTGACCGAACTTAGTGCGCACAATTCGCTTAAGGCCTATAAGGCCCAACTAAGTTGACTCACATATGTTATCCAGTGCGCAGAACTCGCCTAAGGTCGATTAAAGACCCAACTGGACTTATATCATTCTACAGATACCCATAACACATTTTCATCAATGCATTTCTTAAAACATTCCGTTTAATTTTTTCCAGATGGAATGGGCTAAAAATTTCAGAAGATGATATAAAAGTTAAAGTATTGTAAAAAAAGAAGCCATCACCACAACTTTCTCCTTGCTTTTGACATTTCTTGGATCATCACCTCGTCGATCGGGCGACACCATCCTTTTGTATAGTTGTTAGTAGTAAATAATCATATGTTTATTGTACAACCCCATGTTCGCCGAGTGGGTCCACCAAACAAGACGAGCGGACCAAGGCGACCTGTCCGCGCCAGAACAGCATGCGGGCGGGTTCAGAACAGCCAGCTCTCTCCCGCCAAAGCTAGGCAAGCGAGCTACGCGAGCCGGCCCAACCGGCCCGCTTCCGCCCGGGGGTTCGTCGAACTGAATCGGGTTTTTGTCGAACGGAGCTCGCCGTTCGTCGAGTGGGGCTCGGCGTTCTTCGAGCTGGCCTCGCGAGTTAGAATCTTAGATTCGTCGAACAAAGCTCGGCGAACTCAAGTATTCTAGAATTCCTTTTGTAGTACTAATAATCCCGGACCGCCCCGGGCGAGTGAAGGTATCAGAGGGCTACTCACCCAGCTATTTTGTGAGACTTCGTCCAGACTTTACTCCCGTTGTTGCTCTTCTGCCTTTAGCGTTGAGTGATGTTGCTCCACTCAACGTTATCGACGCCCTTCTGGCTTTGGCGTTAACTGATGTTGCCCCACTCAACGCTCTCGACGTCCTCCTGGTTTTGGCGTTGAGTGACGTTGCTCCACTCAACGCTCTCGACGCCCTCCTAGCTTTGGCGTTGAGTGACGTTGCTCCACTCAACGCTCTCGGCGCCCTTCTGGATTTGTCGTTGAGTGATGTTGCTCCACTCAACGCTCTTGAAGCCCTTCTGGCTTTGGCATTGAGTGATGATGTTCCACTCGCCCAGTCTCCTATGAGGTGTTTTTCTTTACCATTTTACCCTCGCCATGGGTGTGAATAGCTTAATAGAACGGCGGAGTTATGCTGTTAGCAGGCCCAGTTGGGTTGCACATAGCTGTTCAAAAGAGCGGAAGTTGGTTATTGGCAGGTCGTTTTCAGAAATCTATAAATAAGACCCAAGGGGCACCTCAGAAGGCACGCTTATCAGTATTCAGATCTTCTTGCGCTTTCTGAGGTAGTCTTAGCTCGGTCATTGGCTAAGGAGGGGAAGCGCTCTAAGATCTTCCGGGTGTGTGGTGGGGCCTCCGCATCGAGCCCTTGGGTCAGTTTCCATTTCTTTTTGTTGTTTGACTTGCAGGAGAGAAGTAGGTGCACGATCACCCCTTCCCCAAGGGTGAACTCCACAAGAGACCGAATTCTCGGTTTCAACATTCTGGTGCGGTGAGCGTGGAAAGTGGTCAGCACAGAAAATCTTCGACAGGCTAGATGGCAAGCGGAGAAGGATAAGGCTCGGACAGGTACGACTCGCCGCCCCCGCCACCTCTGTCCACGGTGGGGATGTTCAAAGACTTCAGGCAGGAGGTACTCAACCTCGTCAAGTTCGCACGCGGCGCGCGGGCCAAGTGCTCGACTCCAGCTGTCCCAATCGCTGCTGCCCCGTCTCTGGGCGAGGACGCTCCCGGCAAGCGAGCTGGGAAGGAGGTCGGCGAAGAAGGAAGGGGATGTGGGCTCCCCGGGCGCGTGCTCTTCCCCGGCTCGGCAAGCGGAGGTTCATTCGACGAGATGGGTGCGCGAGATCCTTCAGCTCGCCCAGCAGGGGGAGGAATCCCATTCAGCGAGCTGGTTTCCTCCGCCCCAGTTCCGGAAGGGTTCAGGGAACCCGAAATGTCTTACTACACCGGGAAGGGAGACCCGGTTCAGCAGTCCAGTGGTTTGAGGACGTGGTTTCAATCCGACAGATGTCGGATGGCTTCAAGTGTCGGCTCTTCGTCATCACCATCAAAGAGAAGGTGAGGGAGTGGTTCCACCAGCTGTCGGCCAGCTCCATTTATTACTTCGAAGACCTGCGCTGGGGGTTCATGTTGAGGTCCACCACCTCCAAGAGGAGGAAGGAGTCAGAGTCTCTGTTCCACATCAAGCAGGGGGTGAATGAGACCTTGGGGAGTTACGTTGACCGGTTTCAGGAAGAGATACCCAAGTCCAGGAGATGTCAGGCCATAGCCTGATGATGGCTTTCACCCTGGGGCTGCAACAGGAATTCTTCAGAATGGAACTGAAGATAATACCACCCCTCTCCTACGAAGAGCTGATAGAGAGGGCGGCAAGGGAGGTCGACGGAGAGGCGTCGAATCCGGAGTTTGCCCGGAAGCTGGCCAGGTGGGCCACAGAGGAGGAGGAGCCAAGAGGCGGTAGAGGGCAGGAGGAAAGGAGAGCCAAACCCCGGCAGAGGGAACAGCGACAGCTTCAGGGGCAGCAGCAGCCCAGGTGGGGGCGTCAGGAGTCGGACCGTCGGTTGGGCTGGAGGCCCGAGTGGCAGGACCAGGGGTCACAGAGAGGTTACCAGGGAAGGGACCACCACCAGGGGGGCCAGGATCAGTTCCACCCCCCAGGTTGGAGGCAAGCGCAAAGACCTCCCCTCCCCGATCAAAATCAGGCTATGGTCATAGCCATGGGGGAGAGGAGGAGAGCGGCGCAAAGGAGGAGAGAAGTCAGGGTGGAGTTGCCCTACTGCGACTTCCACCAAGAGAAAAGGCATGCCACAGCCACATGCCCGGAGTTCCTCGAGATGAGAGGAAACAGGGAGCAGTATCAGCAGCAGGGCCGCCAGGAGGTGAGGATTGAGGAGGTCCTGCCTCGGGCGGAGGAGGATCGATGTGAAGACCGGGCAGACGTCGGGACCCGGGGAGGGATCGGAGTGATCCACGGGGAGGGGTGGGAATTGAGGCCTCCCGGAAGGCGAGCCTCCACACCATGTATCGTCGGAGTGTTGGCTCCACATCCCAGACCCCACCCCCAGAGGAGAAGATTACCTTTTCAAGGAAGGATATGCCGGATCATGAGGATCCCTTCTGCGATGCGTTGGTCATCCAGACGGCCATCAAGAATTTCACTGTCTCTAGGATCCTCATTGACAATGGGAGCTCCGTCAACGTCATCTTCAAAAAGGCGTTCGATGCGATGAAGGCGGAGGCGAAGAGGGTGTTGGCTTCAGATGGACCCCTGTTTGGACTTTCAGGGGAGAGGAAGGAGGTAGAAGGAGGAGTGGGGCTCCACGTTACCCGGGGGGGCAGTCCCGGAACTGCAGGTTTGTCATCGTGGATACCCACAGCAGCTACAACGCCATCTTTGGGCGGCCCCTCATCAGCGCCTTCCGCTGCGTCCCACGTCCTTCCACCAATGCCTGAAGTTCAACGCTGAGGGGATCCAGGTCCGAGTTCGGGGTGACCCCAAAGTGGCAAGGGAGTGCTATGTCACCGTCGTGAACTCTATCTCCTGGCAGGAAGGGACCGAGGAGATGGAGCGGAGAATGGAGGAGGCAGAACACGAGGCAGGAGGAGAGGAGATGGAGGTGGAGAGCTGCACCGAGGTAGAGGTGGTAGGAGGATACTAGGAGGAGTTGGCCGAGGTGATGGCCACGAAGGAAGAAGCGGCAGCTGAGGAAGTTCTTGTCCCGGATGAGGGGGACGTCGGAGAATGGGAGGAGCAGTCCAGGCTGGAGGCTGCGGAAGAGGTGGTGGAGATGGAGGTTCTCACCCTTGGAGGCAAGGTGGAGAAGATTCGCATCAGCGGGGGGCTGACCCCGAAGGCTCGAGGCAGGATGCTAGCATGCATCCAAAAGAATGTGGAGATCTTCGCATGGAGCGCAGCGGAGATGCCGGGGATTGACGCGGACGTGGTCTGTCATCGCCTCAACCTGGACCTGAGAGCTCTCCCCATCCAGCAGAAGAAGAGGTCCACGGCGGACTAGCTGGCCGAGCCCATCAGGGAGGAGGTGGTCAAACTTCTCAAGGCCGGCTTTGTATCCGAAATACAATATCTCGGCTGAGTCTCCAATGTTGTAATGGTTAAAAAAAGAGACGGTCGGTGGCGTATGTGTGTTGATTTTTCTTTGCTTAATACATCATACTCTAAGGACTGTTATCCCTTGCCTCGGATCGACGCGCTGGTTGACTCGGCCGTCGGTTTTCTTGTAATGAGCTTCTTAGATGCATTTTCAGGTTATCACCAGATTAGGATGCACCCCCCGGATATCAAAGATGTCTCGTTCATCACGGGGGATGGGTGTTACTGCTACAAAATGATGCCCTTTGGGCTAAAGAATGTCGGGGCGACTTACCAAAAGATGATGGACAGGGTCTTCCGGGAACAGAGGGGGAGGAACTTGGAGGTGTACGTAGATGACCTCATGATCAAGAGTCAAGACGTGGACTCTCACCTCCAGGATCTAGAAGAAACCTCCACCACCCTGCACAAACATGAGATGCGGCTGAATCCCCTGAAGTGCGTTTTCGGGGCCAGCAGGGGAAAGTTCTTGGGGCATCTCCTCACCCCTGCAGGGGTCGAGCCAAATCCTGACAAGGTTAAAGCCATCATGGAGCTGGGATCGCCGCAGAACGCTAAAGAGGTGCAGCGGTTGACAGGAAAGCTAGCAGGATTGAGCAGGTTCCTCTCCCGGCCGGGGAGAAATGCTCCCCCTTCTTCAAGACATTGAGGGGGGGTCACAAGTTTGAGTGGACAAAGGAATGCGAGGAGACATTTCAGGCCCTGAAGAAGCAGTTGACCCTGAAGACATGTTCGAGGCGAGAGAGCCTACCCTCCGGCTATACTTAGCAAAAGTGAAAGGGGTGAAGAACCCAGGTTTAGGAGCTGTGAGAACCATGTCAAGTGAGAGCCTGACATGGTGGAGGAGCTGTGTGACCTCTCCGTCATCCGGCAGGAGGAGGTGAAGAGGAGGATGGGCAATTACTTTGACAAGCATGTCAGAATCAAGCAATTTGCGGAGGGAGACTTGGTCTTGAAGAAGGTAGATGCCGCGGGAAGATCAGCAGCCGTGGGAAAGCTCAACCCCAACTGGGAGGGTCCATACATTGTAAAAGAGGCCTTGAAATCAGGAGGATATCGCCTCCGAAATGTGGAGGGCGAGGCCCTGAGTCTCACCTGGAGTGGTGATGACTTGAAGCGCTTTTATCTGTAAAACGTGTAAGAGGTGCCATTTTTCTTAATAAAGTTTTCTCATATGCCGAGTCATGCATTGATTCAACCCAGACCCCGAGCAGATCCCGCTGTCAGGCTCTCACTTAGCTGACAGGGCTGGATGTCACTTGATGGTGTCTACCCGGATCTCGAGCAGATCACGCTGACAGACTCTCACTTAGCTGGCAGGGCTGGATGTCACTCGATGGTGTCTACTCAGACCCCGAGCAGATCCCGTTACCAGACTCTCACCTAGCTGGCAGGGCTAGATGTCACTCGATGGTGTCTACTCAGACCACGAGCAGATCCCGATGTCAGGCTCTCACCTAGCTGGCAGGGCTGGATGTCACTCGATGGCGTCTGCCCGGACCCCGAGCAGATCCCGCTGTCAGGCTCTCACTTAGCTGGCAGGGCTGGATGTCACTCGATGGCGTCTACCCGGACCCCGAGCAGATCCCGTTGTCAGGCTCTCACCTAGCTGGCAGAGCTGTAAGTCACTCGATTGTGTCTACCCGGACCCCGAGCAGATCTCGTTGTCATGCTCTCACTTAGCTGGCAGTGTTGGATGTCACTCGATGGTGTCTACCAGGACCCCGAGCAGATCCCGTTGTCAGGCTCTCACTTAGCTGGCAGGGTTGGATGTCACTCGATGGTGTCTACTCAGACCCCGAGCAGATCTCGCTGTCAGGCTCTCACCTAGCTGGCAGGGTTGGATGTCACTCGATGGTGCCTACCCAGACCCCGAGCAGATCCCGCTGTCAGGCTCTCACCTATCTGGCAGGGTTGGATGTCACTCGATGGTGTCTACCGCACCCCGAGCAGATCCCGCTACCAGGCTCTCACTTAGCTGGCAGGGCTGGATGTCACTCGAGGGTATCAACCCAGACCCCGAGCAGATCCCGCTGTCGGGCTCTCACTTAGCTGGCAGGGCTGGATGTCACTCTAAGGTGTCCACTCGGACCCCGAGCAGATCCCACTGTCAGGCTCTCACCTAGCTAGCAGGGCTGGATGTCACTCGGAGTCTACTTCGCCCCCCCCACTGGCTGGCAGGGCAAGTCTTGATGAACAAAGCGATGTTAGAAGTTAGGGGCCCAGGCATCCGAATGGCCGAGGAAAAAGTCGCGAAGTTGACGAAATGGGTCCAGCACAATCGACCAGCACCCAAGATAACAGCCAAGGCGGCGAGAACCCAGGTTGCGTCGCATGAGGGTCAGCTCGCACGGAACTCGGCGGCCCGGGTTCGAGCCGAGCAAGCCCGCCCCTTCTAGCGAGCAGGGGGCACAGAAGATCTGGGCCAAGGAGACGGGTCGCCACTCACGGGTCGGTTAACTAAGCCCCTTACGCTTCCTAAGCTAAGTCCTTGAGGGGCGCGAGATCTCGCTGACAAAATGCGGAATGAGGAACCACGAGCGGGAGAATAAAAACAAGTCGCGAAGTGCGAAAAAGGAAAAATCGACATTGCACAGGAACATCACAAGCAGCGGTAACACGTAAATATGAAAGAAACGAGTAGAAAACGATTCGTTGATGAACAAAAATACATGACCGGGACTCAGCCCGCGTTTACATTTGTAACAGAGGGACACATAAGAGGCGAGGCGCGGGAATTCGGCGAGGCGAGCTCCCGGGTGACAAACCCTAGAGAGGCTGATAGGACTTGTCTCCCGGCTTAGGTACCGGCAAGAACAACGTCGGTACCACGTCGCTCGCGGAAAGGCCCGCCCCCACGCTCTTGATGAGATCGGCCCGCCATAGAGTCTGGAGGGTATACTTTGCCGCGCACCCAACGTTCTTCTGCATCATTTCCTCCAGCTCGTACTCGGTGTAATGCACGAGCTGGCAGCCGCTGCTGGAGGGCGGCGGGAGAACCGCAGCGGCTTCCAGCTCTTGCATCCATGCCTGTAACACTTCCTTTTCTTCCTCCAAAACGGCGACGGCGGCATCGGTTGCGTCCGCCCTCTCTCTCTCGCTCCGCCTCCTGAGCGAGGCGGCGAGCCTCCTCCTTCTCGTCCACCAGCCTCTTGAGCGAGGGGGCGTTCTTCTCCATTTGGGTGCACCGCCGGCCGACCATGTGGGCTAGCTCCAGGCTGCGGAGCTGGGCATGCGCGCTCTCATGGACCAGCACCCGCGTGGCCTCCTCGTCGTAGATGACGGCGTCCTCCCGCGAGTAGAGGCCGAAGGAGAAGTTGTAGGCCTCCTCGTTGATGGTTTCCTGCTCCAGCCAGCTCGGCAGCAGGGTGGAGATGATCGCCCGGTTCGACTCCTTGTCCCACAGCAGGAGGGGGATGTCGAGCTCGTCTAGGCACCGCTCGCCAACGCCAAAGTTACGGTGCCCCTTAGCACAGGCTTCGGGGCAGGCGGCTCTTCACCCAGCGGCCTGGAGGTGTCGGCCGCCTCGCTGGGGGTGCCGCTGGTCGAAGCAGTCGCGGGGGAGGGGTCCTTGGTCGGCTGGGCTGCTGGGGTCTTGTCTTTTCTTTGGGTCGTGGTAGACATATCGCCCGTAGCCTTCACCTTCATGGGGGGCAGCGGTGGAGGTTGTTCGCGACTGGGCCGCTTCTGGACGGCAGATGCCGATATCTCGCGTTGAGCGGCGGTTGTGGCTGCGGCTTCGGCGCGGGCGAGCTCGCTGGAAGAGAGTCGCGGGCTCTCGTAAGGAGGGTGTAGGGGATGTCGCGCTCGCTTGCAAAAAGAAAGTTAAAAGAGAAAAATTTTCGAAGCAGAAAGGAGAAGCGCGAGTAGCTTACCTCCCCCGAGCGGGAAGGGGGCGAGGTTGTCAAGATTCCGGCGCAGGAAGGCGATCTCAAAGTTCTTCCCGGCGAAGAACCCGCACAGCTCCGCTTCATAGCCCCCCAGGCTAGGGGCGGTAGCTCGCCTCGCTGAGCTGTACCGGCGAGAAGGGGACGTTGTCGAAGTCCCCCTTGACGAACACGAATTTCTTGAGCCAATTATGGTTCTTATTGACGGTCTCCCGCATTTTAACGTGGCCGCTGGAGAAATAGGCGGTCCCGTCCTTGTTCGCACGGAAAGAGAACAACTTGGGAAGACCGCGAGGCTGAACTCAACCCGCTCTTCCCGCAGGAAGCAGGCGAATCCGACCATGACAGTTATGGAATTCGGGGTCATCTAGCCTGGGACGACCCCGAAGTATTTCAATATCTGGCGAACCTCCGGCCATAGTGGAAGTCGAAGGCCCGCCTCGAAGTGCGCCAAGGGGATGCCGAGGTCCCCTCCAGAAAGGTCGTTTATCTTTTCCCCCTCTCCAGGTTGCCTCGCCACGAAACCAGCCGGAACGTAGTCGTCTATGGCGTCGAAGAATTTGCCTTCAGAAATGGCGACGGGGGAAAGTCGTGCTCGGAAAAGGTTCTAGCACACTTACCCCGCCCATCCGCATCGCCGCTGCCACCGCCCATTTCGCAGAGTTTGCTAAGCGAGGGGAGAAAGTTCTCGCAGGAGGCGGGCGAGTCGAGGGTTGCAGGAGGCAAGGGAGAAGGAAAATCTTAAATGTGGTGGGTGAGAGAGCCGGCAGGGACTATTTATAAAAAGAAAAAGGGTGAGAAAACATTCTGCTGGCGGGAAAAGTGCGGATAGCAAAAAGTCTCCTGACGTTTCGACTTCCCGGCTCGCAACCGCGCTACGAAGACCGTTCGACAGCGGGTCACCCACCCCCGCCCGCGCAAGAGGCGGGCGGGCTGCGGCTCGCACTCGGCTGAATCAATAGGCGAATCGCGCGGGTTCGCAATCGGCGGGCTCCCGGACCGCTCCCGCCGAGATCAAATGGGCGGGTTAGGCGAGCCGACTCAACGACCTCGCACCCACTTAAAAAAGCAAAAGGCGAGCAGGAGCGCCTCGTTCACGTTCAACCAGAAAAACAACGGCAAACAAAATAAGAGGAACGCGCAACAAGAGCCGAGCCCATTGGCGGGCGGGAGAGTCAAATTATTACAAACATTAAAAGTGTTTTAGGATGAATAGCCCTCCTAAGCCACTCGGTTTAGAGTGCGGATGCGTCCTGGCCCGGCAACCGACCACGGGGAGGGGCAGGCGGATCAGTACCGGATCCATTTCCACTTGCCCCGCCCTCGAGTCCCTGATCGGGGGAGCATGCGAGGATAGTGATACTCGTGAACCGCCACCAACTCCTGTTGGGCCCGGCCTACTTGCTCTGTAGCGTGCTCGAGTCGCTCCTCGGCCCGCGTTATGTGCACCCTGGGAGAAGTAACTTCATCCCCGTCAGTTGGACGCCTCGCTCCCTCCAGGACAGCAAGCCGCTCCTCCGTTTCGGCCTTATCCTTGTCGACCCTGTTGAAGACCTCCTGCAGCAGCAGCGTGTGCTTCTGGAACAGCCGCGTCACATGTCTCTTCATCCCCGCCGCGTCCGTCGGATCGCACCAGATACTCGGAGATATGATCTGTGTCAGGGGGAGACGAATATCCCTCGCTCATCTCGACTTCGGAGGAGGAAATCACATTATAACCTGGGAAGGGATAGGTCAGAAAGACCGGACGGAAACACAGGCTCGAGTATGAGCTCACCGGGAGTCGGCACGTCGCCCTCGCCAGCTGGTGGTCGAGAAGAGCCCGGTCGGCCCTGGAAGAGTCCTTCCTCAGGAACCGCGAAGGATTTTCCCAACCCAGGAGGAATTGGCTTCCGGAAAGTCTCCAGAGGGGGATGTCCCAGGCCCGAGGGGCTGGCGACCCGCTCGGTTGACAGCGGGAGGGAATGATCCCCTTCCCCACTGCCTCCATCCTCATGATGATGCACCTGCGGAAAGGGAAGTCAGAAGCAAAGCGACGAGTCAGGAGGGAGGTGCGCATACCTCGTGGGCCACCTCGGTGCCCGCCGCCGAGCTAGAGCCCGGGAGGCCGTTTGTCGGGGACCGCCTGACGATTTTCCACTTTACCGGCCTGAAGAGGGGGTCGGGCGATCCACGCGCCAGCCATGAAGCGGCCTCGAGAGCCTCCTCCCGGGTCTTTTCCCTCGCGGTCGCAAGGCGAGCTCGCATCTCCTCGGACACAGACATCGTGCAGCTGCAGCTCACTGAGAAAGCTACAAAAAGCAGGATTTTTCCAGAGGGTCCGGTGGCATACTTATAGCGTGAGGGTGGGACCCACCAGGAGATTCCTTGACAGCTAAGCAAAGCACTCATGAACACGTGGGTTGGATGATTTTTTCCGAGCTTAGTCAAGCTCAAAAAGAGCGGGGATTGTGTACAACCCCGTGTTCACCGAGTGGGTCCACCAGGCAAGACGAGCGGACCAAGGCGACCTGTCCGCGCCAGAACAGCATGCGGGCGGGTTCAGAACAGCCAGCTCGCTCCCGTCAAAGCTAGGCAAGCGAACTACGCGAGCCGGCCCAACCGGCCCGCGTCCGCCCGGGGGTTCGTCGAACCGAATCGGGTTTTTGTCGAACGGAGCTCGTCGTTCGTCGAGTGGGGCTCGGCGTTCTTCGAGCTGGCCTCGCGAGTTAGAATCCTAGATTCGTCGAACAAAGCTCGGCGAACTCAAGTATTCTAGAATTCCTTTTGTAGTACTAATAATCCCGGACCGCCCCAGGCGAGTGAAGGTATCAGAGGGCTAGTCTCCCAGCTATTTTGTGAGACTTCATCCAGACTTTACCCCCGCTGGCGCCCTTCTGCCTTTGGCATTGAGTGATGTTGCTCCACTCAACGCTCTCGACGCCCTTCTGGCTTTGGCATTGAGTGATGTTGCCCCACTCAACGCTCTCGACGCCCTCCTGGTTTTGGCGTTAAGTGACGTTGCTCCACTCAACGCTCTCGACGCCCTCCTGGCTTTGGCGTTGAGTGACGTTACTCCACTCAATGCTCTCGGCGCCCTTCTGGCTTTGGCGTTGAGTGATGTTGCTCCACTCAACGCTCTCGAAGCCCATCTGGCTTTGGCGTTGAGTGATGATGTTCCACTCGCCCAGTCTCCTATGAGGTGTTTTTCTTTACCATTTTACCCACACCAGAGGTGCGAATAGCTTAATAGAACGGCGGAGTTACGTTGTTAGCAGACCCAGTTGGGCTGCACATAGCTGTTCAAAACAGCAGAGGTTGGTTATTGGCAGGTCGTTTTCAGAAATCTATAAATAACACTCAAGGGGCACCTCAGAAGGCACGCTTATCAGTATTCAGATCTTCTTGCGCTTTCTGAGTTAGACTTAGCTCGGCCATTGGCTAAGGAGTGGAAGCGCTCTAAGATCTTCCGGGTGTGTGGTGGGACCTCCACGCCGAGCCCTTGGGTCAGTTTCCATTTTTTTTTGTTGTTTGGCTTGCAGGAGAGAAGTAGGTGCGTGATCACCCCTTCCCCAAGGGTGAACTCTACAAGAGACCGAATTATCAGTTTCAACATCTATATAAGGAGTAAGATCTTTATGTAAGGAACATTCTTCCAAATAGAGCTTCTAATACTTAATTTAGCAAAAACATACGAAGACTATCAATTATATCATTAATTATGATGGATTTCAACATGCCCAAAGCTAATTTCAGCAAAAGTCATATTATAACATTATATTCTAACAACAACTCCTAACACAATTCTCACCCAAGCTTAATTAAATAAATTTTCATATTCATTTACAAACCAAAAACAACTCCCAAGTCATCTCTAGATAATATTAATTTTGGCATGCTAACAATCATTTACAAACCAAAAAAACTCCCAAGTCATCTCTAGATAATATTAATTTAGGCATGCTAACAATAATCTCCAATTAACAACATGCTTGATAGTAATCTTTTTAAATCTCCAAGAAAAATCATAACCATCATGCTCTTGTAAAACTGTCTACATCAATCTTTCCTCAATTTTAACATACATAACATTCATTTAGGCATAAATCTAATACAACATGCATATCTTTACTTGATCTTTATATCATGTGTTGGAAAAGCCCACTTAACATTAGGCCCATTTGTATAGCATTTATTGCTTTTTCTCTCCTCTCTTTAGTCTCACATTGTGTATAGGACTTTTCTCTCTCTTTCTCTCATCTATATATATGTACTCATTCTTTGTATTTGTATCAAGTGGACATATATACAAGGTTGGCTTTCTCCATTTCTACATGGTATCAGAGTCAGGTTCCTGACTCCTGCGGACTCCCCCGCGTATTTCTCTTGCCCATATATACAAGGTTGGCTTCTCTTGCCCCTTATTTATAGCCATCCTGTGGGGTCCACTGCTTTCTCTTGTCCGCTGCGGACTCTTCCTGTCCGGCGCGACCTCTGCCTTCGCTTCTTCTCCTTGCTCTCCTTCAGTCGCCAGCTCGCCTCCTCCTCTTGGTCTTCTTGGTCTTCTTCAGCTCGCCAGTTCGCCAGTTTGCCAGCTTGCCAACTCGCCAGCTCGCCAGCTCGCCAGCTCGCCTCCTCCTCTTGGTCCTCTTCGGCTCGCCAGCTCGCCAACTCGCTTGTCGCCAGCTCGCCAGCTCGCCAGTCGCCCGCCAGCCAGCCCGCCTGATCGCCAGTCAGCCCCGGCTTCTCTTCTCAGCTCTCCCGTCCGCCGCGGCCTGACCCAGACCGCCGCGGCCTGACCCAGACCGCCGCGACCTGACCCAGACCGCAACGACTTCCAGCTCGCCGCGACCTCATCCAGGTCGCCACGTCCTCTCCCAGTCCGCTGTCCGCTTCCTCTCGCGGCTGCCTCCAGCCCGCTGCGGTCTCCTCCAGCTCGCTGCGGCCTCCCGCCCGCTGCGGTCTCCTCTAACTCGCTGCGGCCTCCTCCAACTAGCTGCGGCCTCCTTCAGCTCGCTGCGGCCTCCTTGAGCTCGCTGCGGTCTCCATGTCTACCTCTGCAGACTCCGTTGGTACGGCAGTTCCTCCTGAACGCCCGCCCTCTATACCAGAAGTCCGCGACGAGCTCCGGATCACTACTATTTCGCTCACTGGCAAGAAGAACTTTGTGGAATGGGCACACTCAGTTCGCCGTGTCCTTCAGTCAAAGGGCTTCCTTCATCATCTGACCCAGACCGTTATTGGTGTCCCTACTGAGGAGTGGTTACGCAATGATGGGCGTGTGCAGACTTGGCTCCTCAACTCTCTCGATGGAGAATCTTATCGCCTGGCCATGTATCATGAGACGGCCAAAGGCATGTGGGACGAGCTACACACCCTCTATTCTGGCAAAGATAGTCTCCACCATCTCTATGATATCATCACCGCTCTCCAGGCCCTTGACAGCAGTGGCGCAACCGACTTGACGTCCTTTGTTGCTCAAGCCCGGTCTCTGGTTGAGGCTTGGATCCACCATCAGCCTCCCACTCTAGATCTCGCTGCCCAACGTACCCAGAAGGAAGCTGTGGGTATCGCCATGATGATGGCTCGGGTACCCTCTCATCTTCACAGTGTCCGGGCTCACATCCTCTCCTCTACTGTTACACCGTCCTTTTCCGACGTGTGCTCAATGCTTCTCAAGGTCTCCCCGCCTCCGGATGTTCCCGACCTTCCTTCTCCGGCCCTTGTTCAACAGGCACCCGCTCCCTTATTGCCTCTTCCCCCCTCTGCCCGGGGTGGCCGCTCTGACTCTCGCGGTCGGGGTCGCGGTGGCCGATCTAGGCCTCAATGCTCGTTCTGTGGTAGAGTTGGTCATCTTGAGGCCACTTGCTTTCGCAAACATGGCCGACCTCCTCGTCCACAGGTCTCTGCTGCAACTACCGACTCTGCCTCCTCTCGTACTGAGCTCGACGAGGTTCGTCTTCAGCTCCAGCATCTTCATGGCTTGCTCAGCCGTCCGCCTGCCTCGGTTGCCTCTGCTGCCTCTCTCTCCAATGAAGGTATCGCCTGCCTATCCTCTGGCACGCGCTGGATCCTTGATTCTGGTGCCACTCATCATATCACCTCTGTTAGGCCACCACAGTACTTGTCTTCACCTCACCCGAAGTACATTACTGTTGCTAATGGGGCGTCGGTTCCCGTATCTGGATGTGCTGATATTTCTCTCACCTCTTCTCTCCTCCTCCGCTCGGCTCTTCATGTTCCGGGCTCTCCTTTCAATTTACTCTCTGTCGGTCGCCTTACTACAGATTCTAATTACTCAGTAACATTTACTTCTTCTTCTTTTCTCATACAGGATCAGCAGACGCAGACTATCATTGGTAGAGGACGGCTGCAGAATGGGCTCTATCTTCTTGACGACTCTCCCACTGTCCTCGCATCTATCTCCTCTTCGGATTGGCATCGCCGTCTGGGACATGCTCCTCTTCCAGTCCTCCGGAAGGCTCTTCCTGATGTCACTCTCCCTGCTTTTCGTTGTGACACATGTATTTTGGGCAAACAGCCCCGTTCTTCTTTCCCCCCTCATTGTACTCGGAGCTCCGCTCCTTTTATTTTAGTACACTCCGATATATGGGGTCCGTACAAATTTACTAGTATTTCTGGCTATCGTTATTTTCTTACTTTTATTGATGATTACTCTCGCATGACGTGGTTATATCTCCTTCGGGATCGCTCTGAACTTCCCCGCGTATTTAGGGCCTTCATACTTGAGACTCGCACTCAGTTCTCTGCACCTATTCGCACTATTCGCACTGACAATGCGCGGGAGTACACCAGTCATACGTTTGCCACCCTCTGCTCTGAGTTCGGCATTCTTCACCAAACATCCTGTCCGTACACACCACAACAGAATGGTGTCGCTGAGCGCAAGAATCGTCACCTTCTTGATGTCGCTCGCTCGCTTATGCTTCAAATGCAGGTCCCCAAACCATACTGGAACTACGCTCTCTCCACGGCTTGCTTCCTCATCAACCGCCTCCCGTCTTCCGTCCTCCAGTATGCTACTCCTTTCAGCCTCCTCTTTCCCACAACTCCGCCTTTTCCCCTTCCGCCACGGGTGTTTGGGTGTACCTGCTACGTTCACCACCTTGGTCCCTCCACGGACAAGTTGGACCCTCGTGCCACCAAGCAGATCTTTGTCGGGTACTCCCGCACTCAGAAGGGGTATGTATGTTATTCGCCTACTACCCGCAAGGTTACTGTCTCGCCTGACGTCACTTTCCGTGAAGATCTTCCATTCTTTCCTGCTCCGGATATCGCTCTGCATCCCGCTCCCGTCGTTCGTCCTGTCATTCCTGCTCCTCACTCCTCAGCCCCTCTCCCTTCCCCGCCTCCGGTCCGTCCACCACCACCGGTTATCCGGGTCTATTCTCGTCGCTCTCCTCATTCTGTGGCTCCTCTGCAGTCGGCTTCGCCCTCTGGTGCTCTGCTCCCTGCTGCTCCGGCTCCCGTCTCCACCGCTCATCCGATGGCGAACTACGTCTCGCTCCATCGCCTCTCCCCCTCTCTTCTTCACTTTGTCACCTCCTTATCTTCTGTTTCAGTCCCTAACTCTTTGCAGGAGGCGCTTCACCATCCTGGCTGGCGGGCTGCCATGGACGAAGAAATGACGCCCCTTTGGGCCAACCAGATCTGGGTCTTGGTTCCCTTACCTCCCGGTCAGCACCCTGTTGGATGCAAATGGGTCTTCGTCATCAAGCATGCTCCGGATGGCACTATTGCCCGACTGAAGGCCCGTCTTGTGGCCCGTGGCTTCACACAACAGGAGGGCCTCGACTATGAGGAAACATTTTCTCCGGTAGCCAAGCTTAACACTGTCCGCGTTCTTCTCTCCGTCGCGGTGCACCGCCGCTGGCCCCTTCATCAGCTTGATATCAAGAACGCCTTTTTGAATGGCGACCTTCAGGAAACTGTCTACATGCGCCAACCGCCCGGGTTTGAGACCACGGGGGAGTCTCGGGTCTGTCTTCTCAAAAAGTCCATCTATGGTCTCAAACAGTCCCCACGGGCGTGGTTTGACAAGTTTAGCAAGGTGGTTCGGGACATGGGGTTCACTCGGAGCTCTGCAGATTTCTCCCTTTTTACCCGACACCGGGCCACTGGCACCATTCTTCTATTGGTTTATGTTGACGACATCATTCTCACTGGGGATGACTCAAAGGGGATTCAAGACGTCAAACAACACCTGAGCACTGTTTTTCAGACTAAAGATCTGGGGACACTTCGCTACTTCCTTGGTCTCGAAATCGCCCGGCGGCCGGACGGGTTGGTACTCTCCCAACGAAAGTACTGTCTCGATCTTCTCAAAGATGCTGGACAGTCTGGTTGCAAGCCTGCGTGTACCCCGATGGAGGCAAATCACAAATTATGCGCTCATGCTTCGGATGACGATTTGCTTCTTCCGAACCCGGAATACTATCGACGCCTGGTGGGCAAGTTGATCTATCTAACAGTCACAAGGCCAGATATATCATTTGCAGTTGGGGTTGTCAGTAGGTTCATGCATGCCCCCCGGGCTTCTCATCTCCAAGCGGTTGAACGGATTCTCCGATACCTTAAGGGAGCTCCAGGCCAAGGGCTGGTTTACAAAACCTCCGACTCTGCTCCCGCATTGGTTGCCTATTCTGATGCCGACTATGCGGGTTCCCTGGACGATCGAAGGTCAACTAGTGGGTTCTGTACGTATTTTGGTGGGCATCTTATTACTTGGAAGAGTAAGAAACAAGCTGTGGTGGCTCGTTCCTCTGCAGAGGCTGAATACAGATCGATGGCCTCAGTTGTTTCAGAACTCACATGGCTTGAAAGTCTCCTTACTGACCTAGGAGTAAAACTCCCCTCCTCTGCTGTTCTATTTTGTGATAGTCAAGCCGCCATACACATCGCAAAGAATCCGGTCTTTCATGAGCGCACAAAACATATCGAGGTTGACTGTCACTTTGTTCGTGAAAAGGTTCAATTGAAGAAACTTGAATTAAAGCATGTTCCAGGAACTGATCAAGTTGCCGACATCCTCACAAAGGCCTTATCAAGCACTATGTTCTACTAATGTTTGTCCAAGCTGGGTGCATATGACCTATACGCTCCAGCTTGCGGGGGAGTGTTGGAAAAGCCCACTTAACATTAGGCCCATTTGTATAGCATTTATTGCTTTTTCTCTCCTCTCTTTAGTCCCACATTGTGTATAGGACTTTTCTCTCTCTTTCTCTCATCTATATATATGTACTCATTCTTTGTATTTGTATCAAGTGGACATATATACAAGGTTGGCTTTCTCCATTTCTACATCATGAAATTAATACCTCTCTCTATATTAACAAATTTAGATTTCAAGGTAAAAGTAAATCTCACAAAATTCCTTGTATGCATGTAAATAATAAAAATCAGCATGCTCCCTAGATTTCTACATCAATACTTGATTTTTAACTTCAAAATGAGACTAATAATAACAAGCTTAATTCCTCCAAGAGCCCTAATTTTGTTTAGAATATAAATCTTGAAATTATTTGTCTAAAACCAGCATGCATGTAAGGTAAACATAATTATAGCACTACAATCATAATCTTTTGCATGCCATAAATCCCAAGTGTTTCAAAATCTCCAAACTTAGAATTCAATTTCACAAGGAAACAAAGCGAAATGAGAACAATATACTAACATCGAAGAAGAGATGAAGAACTTAGGTGTCTTTGCTCCGTTTAGGCTTTGAATCTCACGGAGAACTAGGGAGAACTAGGGGAAGAACATGGCTAGCTTCTCCCCAAAATTGAAGTTGAAAGCTTCCGCCCGACGTCGAAATCGGAGGGACGTCCCCCAAATCTGAAGTCGAGAGGTTTCCGTCCAGCGTCGGGATCGAAGGAGTAGGACCGGAGAAGTGCGGCTGAACTCGGCTTCCGCCAACCCTAGGCACGAGTGCGATATGGGAGAATTCATTCTCGGAATTCACCTCTCTCGGGATTTTAAGTACCCACCGCTTAAAATCATCGGTCCACTCCGCAAACTCCATGCCTAAACGCACCGCCTAAGTCTCCATAGTTTAATTAAAACCTTATTGAAATCTTAAATGTCATTTGATTTGAGTAAATCATCTACATAAAATTACTAATGGCACGCCCATTAACACTGATATTCTTTAAATTTTGTCTAAAATTTAAATAAGAAAATTTAAGTAGATATTCTACATAATAATTTTTCATATACATCAATTTTGGGTAGTTTAAAAATTTTATTGTCTATAAATTTTCTTTGGTTCATTATGGGACGACATTTGGGCTTCACATTGTGTGTCGTCCCTGCGCTACTAGTTCCTAAGAAAGATGGGACATGGCGCATGTGTGTAGACAGTCAGGCGATAAATAAAATTATCATCAAATATCGCTTTTTGATTCCCCGTTTGGATGACATGTTAGATATGCTTAGTGGATCACGCATGTTTTCAAAGATCAATTTGAAGAGTGGATACCACCAGATTAGAATTCGACCCGGAGATGAATGGAAAACTGCATTTAAAACTAGGGAAGGATAATACGAGTGGTTGGTGATGCCTTTTGGGCTCTCCAATGCTCTCAGTACATTCATGCGAGTGAAGAATCAAGTGCTTAGACCACTCATACGAGTCTGCGCGGTGGTGTACTTTGATGATATCTTGATTTATAGTCTTGATCCTGATCAGCACCTAATTCATCTTAGGCAGGTCTTAGAAATCCTACGTGAATAAATTATATATAAATTTAAATAAGTGCATGTTTTTGACTGATAGTCTGACCTTCTTAGGATATATCATTTCTTCTGAGGGTATTAGAGTTGATGGAGAGAAGGTCAAGGCGATAGAATCATGGCCTAGCCCTAGAACGATTACTGAGGCTCAGAGATTTCATGGGCTAGCATCTTTTTATCAGCGATTTATTCAAGACTTTAGTACCTTGATAGCACCTGTGACTGATTATTTGAAGAACGGATTGTTTATTTAGACTGAAGAAGCTTATCGTGTGTTTATATTGGTCAAAGGGAGACTCACAAGTGCACATGTATTAGTGCTGCCTGATTTTGATTAGTTTTTTGAGGTTGATTATGATGCATCTATTATAGGTATTGGCGCAGTTTTAAGTCAGGAGGGTCAACCTATAACATCCTTTAATGAGAAGTTGAACGAGGCAAAGAATAGATATTCCACCTATGACAGAGTTTTATACTATCGTCCAGGCTCTCCGCCATTGGAGATATTACCTGATTCAGCACGAGTTTGTGCTGAATACAGATCACGAGGCACTAGTCCAGACCCTACACCATTGGAGACACTACCTGATTCAGCGGAAGTTTGTGCTGAATACCGATCACGATGCACTAAAACACCTGAACTCCTGAAAGGAGATTCGTCGTCATGCCAAGTGGGCTGCTTACCTGCAGTTCACTTTTCACTTGAAGCACAAACCTGGTATCACGAATCGAACAGCTGATGCACTTAGTAGTCGCACTCATTTACTAGTACACTGCAGTATTGCATTACTGACTTAAATTCACAGTGCGACTTATACGTCACTGATCATTTTTTCGCGACATTTGGATCTCATGTCAGCATAGTGGGACTGATCCCAATACACAATATGTAATGAGTGAGGGATATCTGTTTAGGGGCACCCGCCTTTGCATCTGCGAAGGACCTCTCCGAGAGACACTACTTAGGGAGCTTCACTCATCTGGGTTAGGAGTACACGTGGGTCAATCTAAATTATTAGATCTCGCTAGTGCTTAATATTACTGGCACAGGATGAAGCATGATGTCATCGAGTTTGTTAAATATTGAATGACTTGTCAGCGATATAAGGAGCACGCACAAAATACTGGGTTGTACACTCTTTTACCGATACCTGAGCGACCATGGGATGATATTTTGATGGACTTCGTGGTCGGACTTCCTCGCACTCAAAGAAAAGTCGATTCTATTTTTGTAGTCGTGGATCGGTTTTCGAAAATTGTGCATTTTATTCTGTGTAGGAAAATCTCTAGTGTTGTACACGTCGCTGAACTTTTCTTTAAAGAAATTGTTAGACTGCACAGAATTCCTAGATCGATCACTTCTGAAAGGGATACTTGCTTTATGGGTAATTTTTGAAAAACATTGTGAGCCCGATTGGGTACCAAACTCGATTTTACCAACGCATATCACCCTCAGACCGATGAGCGGAATGAGATCGTCAATCGGAGCTTGGGAGACCTTCTTAGGTGTTTGACTGGGAAGAATCTAAAACAATGAGATCTCATACTGTCGCAAGCTGAATTTGCATTCAATAATTCTACTAATCACTCTGCTACTAAATCTCCTTTCGAGATTGTTTACGAATTCTCTATACCTCATTTACTTGATCGTCGCTCCCTTCCAATTCATGAACATATTTTCTTTGATGCGCAAGCACATGTTGATTATTTAAAAGAATTGCATAAAAATATTACTAATAAATTACGAGCGACTTTTGAAAAATATAAATCCCTGGCTGATCGTCATCGCCGGGAGTTATACTTTTTAGAAGGAGATTGAGTGTTCGTTTATTTCAGGAAGAAGAGATTCACTCTGGGTACATACCATAAGCTACAACAGAGAAAGTTTGGTTTTTTCCAAGTCCGAAAGCACATCATCGAGAAAGCTTATCTCCTAGATCTGCATGCTGAATTCGGTACTTCGTTGATATTTAACATGGCCGATCTAACACCATTTTATGGACACACCCAGTTCCAGCCCGAGTCCACCTACTGCAGCTCCAGAGATTCCACCCGACTTAGCACCAGTACAGACGCCCACCACTGAGGAGATAGAGCAGGTTCTTGACGTACGAGAACTTCGCACTCGCCACGGGACGTACCAGCGCTATTTGGTCTCATGGCAAGGACGGGATATCACAAACAGCTCTTGGATTAGCACTGACGAGTTACATCGCCGTCGTCAAGATCTCTCAGTTGCTAGTTTTTGTGGGTTCTCACCGGGGTCGAGCTCTATCAACCCCGGGTGAATTGATGCATCCTGCGACGCCAAGATCTCTCAGTTGCTAGTTTTTTTCCCATATATTTATTTATGTATTTTTATTTCATGTACTCGTTTCATTTCTTGTACTCATTCGCATTTCATGTACTCGTTTGGCTCATCGGTTTGACCGCCCGATGAGACCCTGAATAAAAGTTCTGATATTATTAGTAGTAGGACGTAAAGGCAAGCCTAGGTTATTTAAGAAAGCATAAATTAACAATTCAAAAGTTAGAATATTCATATTCCAAAGATTGCGAATAGGAAAACATAAATTTGGGAAGAGTTGAATCAGAAATTATTATATTTGGAAATGTTGTTGGAATGTCATTAGAGGGAAAAATTAGCGTGATTAAAGTCAACCTTCTCTTTAAATAAAAAACCATTGTGAAGAAGTAGGGCGGAATCGGACAGAGCAGGAAGCGTACCTTCGCTCCCTGCTAATTGACTATCTGTTCCTCCATGCCCTAACGCCGCCAGGCCTGCTATTGTCGCGTCTAGAGGAGAATCCCGTTGAATCTTCCACCAGTGCCAAGTTCTACATCTGCCACTTCCGCTGAGGACCCAGCTGCCATCACCAAGCCTGTTTGGGAACGAGCCCAACGAGTTGTCGTCGACCTCGGGACCCTGCTCCGACGACCCAGGATTCGATCGACGTCGGCCTCATCGGTCATTTATGGCTGCTATTCCAGACGCCCATCGACTGATGCCCAGGAGATCCTTATTCCTTTGCGTGAAGGGCTTGGAGGGTCCACTGCCTCGCCGCTGCTTGCTTTGGGTATACTCGTTTGCTCCTTTGGATTAGTATAAATTTATGCTTTCACATAAATAATTTATGGGATTGCCTTTACGTTTGCACTATTATTAGTACCGTTTATTCATAAATGATTGATTATAAATTTTGCTTGTGGTCGTGTTAATTTCGTGGAGGGTTTGAATCATAAAACACATGAGAGATCCATTCGAGCGATATTAACGAATTTCTTAAAGTCCAAAACAACGAGTTTGACTTGCACGCGCAAATTCGATTTGACAGCTCGACCCTCTGTATTTTCCAAAATTATTTTTCAGCAGCACTCTTTAAAATGACGAGTTCTTCAAACCCTAGTAGCGGCCTACATAAGTATACGAGGCTATGGCAAAAGAATCTGAAAGCCCAAAGAAGACACAATAAGAAGAATTATATCAGGAATTGGGCGAGGCTGAAGCCTTAAATTTTGGTAGCCTTAGGACAGACATTTTACACGAGAATTTTATGAGTAAAAGGTATACTTGATCCCATTACTAAGTAGCCATAGATTTTGGTAGCCTTAGGAAGTATTATTATCTCTCACACACTTAGGAGATTGCAAAGGAGAGGTTTTAAATGATTCCAATGGGATTGGACATTATGTTGCATGTGTATCTACAGTTGCAAGGGCACAATGAGAAGCCTGTAGTGATGAATAGTGAAGAGAGATCTAAATTAATTGGGCATGAGGCGTTAGTTGTAAAGAATTAAAATAAATATGGATGAGTTTGGTAAAGGGTACCCCACCATGCCCTTGAGTGCCTATGATGTCACATCTTGAGAAAAATCAATACGTCAACATTAATGATAGGTTGGCTAAGGTAGTGGCAGCCAATATCTCTCAGATGTGATAGATATCGAGAATGTTTATGTATTTCCTTTCTCTGTCAGTTATCATGAAGAGAATCATGAATTCATAGATGCAGATGAGACTGTAGAAACTCAACTTACGTTGAAGAATGTAACCATAGAGGGGATAGACATTAAGATTTTTTTTTACTTTCGAGTCATGTCATGTTCTGCAGATGACCAGGGTTTGGAATATATGTTTATGCTCGATGGGTCGACCAAAGTGGGGATGATTTCATGTTTTGGAATCTGTAGTGGGTAAGGACATCATATCTTATGATTTTGTATTCGGAGTTGTTGGCACAAATTTGTATGTTAATAAATGGAATCTATATAAGGTGATAGGTGCGTTTTAACTTGATCTTGGATAGTTTGAGCACAATTTCAGTTACTCCTTGTGACTTTCATCTTGCAACCAGGCTCAAGATTGGATGGAACTTTTAGGATAAGGGGTAAGTGCTGAAATAGATTACTACTCCGGTAAGCTAAGAGTAGTTGACAAAATTGTTGTAAGTTTTTCAGGAAACTTATATATGATTAGTAATCATTCTTCTTATGGATTCATGTTGGTGGATGTGCGGAAGAACTTTACTGATGACCTAGTTTATTCCAAGTTTGATTTTGAATTTTGTTGAGGTTCTTATAACAAATTGAACATAGTTGGGTTCTACGCGTACGTGTGAAGATTTGTTTGAACATAAATGTCAAATCTTGTCAGATTGACTCTTGTAAATTTCTCTTAACTGACCAGAAATGCATCATAAAGGGATTCAGATTAACATAAAAGGTTAGGTACATTATATATAAGATTAATGAGAGTGATATTATCAATTGTTAATTTATCACACTAAAAGAAAAAAAGATACCTAAGTGCAATATGTTAAAATAGCTCGGATTGGTTTAATCAAATTCTCTCTCTCCAGCTTTCTCCTCTCTCTTTTCACCCAATTCCGCGGCCCTAGCCGCACACCTTCTCAATCGCAGAAACTAGCATCTCGAGTCAATCTCCCGTGGATCGACTTCCCCTCCCCTCCAGTAATCCCATGTCGTCAATATAGGTTCCAAGATTCCAAGAAAGGGAATTCCAACCTCCTCCAAGATTTCTACATTTCTCGCCGCGAACTAGAACCCCAACGGGGTCCATATCATAAAACTCCATGTCTTGATTGATTGTTGGTGAACCGATCAAATCAAAGTACTTTCGGTGATCTGAAAAAGAATAAGACACACTAGCCCTATGAGTAAACTGCTGATGGCAAAACTCACTAGGTCATTTTTGAATGGCCACCGTGTATTAAGGTGCATATTTGAATTTCTTCAAGTATTGAATAGATATAATACATATATTATAGTGACATTTTAACTTTGAGAAAAACATTTCTCTCTGATTGCAGCAATTTTCCATAACATTGTCTACTCAGAAGTCAGAACATATGTGTACACTGTTAAAATGATTCGTTGTTTAGAGTGCTCTAACCCCTTCTTGCAACAAGAACCATAGTTTGAAGAAAGACAAAATTCATTTTGGTAGTTGCTATCACTATGATAATCCTTCAAAATACAGCTTCACCCATATTATTGGGTATAGAGAATAATCCCACATTGGAAAACTAGTTTAGTCTTGTGCATTTAATATACATCTCGGGCCTCTTCACCTCCACCTGATTGGTTTTAGTTTTGATGTTTAGATTCTAGCATGGTGTTAGAGCAGTCTAACAGCACATTCCATGTCACCCAAATAAATAATAATAATTCATGTGTTAGAGATCAAAGACATTACACATGAAGGATGTGTTTAGAATAGTCCTCGCAATGGGAAACTAGCATAGCCACCTCTAATCAATTGGTTTTAAGTTGAATGTTTGGTTTCTAATAGTATGTGTTATGGATCCGCCGTCAGTTATTATTATTATTATTATTATTATGCTGAGACGTGTTGTATCGAGTCGTGTTGTACCGTTCGTGTTGTATCGAGTCGTGTCGTAGCGTTTTAATATCTGATGTATGTATTATTTACAGTTACGTCATCGGCACCTATATATAGGGTCTTTAGGGGTCTTGTAATGTTATGCAAGAAAGTTATCAGATTTCTCTTTCTCGGCCTAAACTCTTCTCTCCTCTCCTCCTCCCTTATAGGGTTTCCCCCCTCTCTCTCTCCTCCACCATTTTATAGGGCAAACAACCTTTGTATCTCCACCTCTATCCGCATCTCCGCAGCACTCCGACAACCCACCGAAAGAGGCACCTAACAGCATGCTTCTATAATTTCCCATGCAATTGAACAGTAAAAATGCCTCCCTTGACTATAATTAAAGTCAACTTCAAACTGCCATAGCTTGGTGATCGATCAAGCCAATATAGTAAACAGGGATATTGGACCTCGGAAACTCAAACATAAAACATGAGGAAAATGAAAGGAAAATATACCTTCTAAAATATTCTATCTGTCAAATTTCATGAACTCTTTCATATGAAATATAGGACTAAATATACTTTGTTATCAAACTAGGTCCTCAGAAATTTGCATTCAAAACAGTTTAAACTCATATTTCGATGACAGCTCAAGTTAAACATTAATGTACTGATTTAACAACTCTTACTAAAGAACAACTCAAGAAGCAATGAAATACTGGATTGAGAATTGAAGTCTCACCATCGAAATTCCCATCAATTATACGGCTTGCATCGTTATAGTTATCCATGGATATCACAGCAATACTTGGCATGAAATTTAGAATCTTCTCAGTGAACACAGTCTTTCCAGCACCAGAGGGACCAGCAACACCAACCAAGGTAATCCCCTCATTCTTTTGGGACAATAATTGGCAAGCACGGATGAATATAAAGAAACCCTTTTCAAAAGATAGTGAATCTTGGATTGGAACAATTTCATATCTACAAGAGTCTTTTCTTTTCACTAACTTAACTTGATCCCTTAGAAGCCCAGGCTTTAGCCGTGGTGATTCCATACTAGAGAAATTTTGGACCATTAACAAGATATTATGATAGCCCTGCTAAATCTGCGAAAGAGAAACAACAAAATTAATGCAAGAAAAGTCATCATTTCAACAATCAAAAAAGTAGTCAAAGTGAATTCTTAGCATTCCCTCGCATGGGATTATAAGATGGCATCTTTACAAACCTAACCTTTGACGTTACACTCATTCTTGGAATACAGTTTCAAATGCCAAATTATGTAGATATCAGCAACTATAACTCACAGAAATAGAAAATAGAATAACAAGCAATTGCTAAATCAGCCACAAATAGTTGAGATGAGATTAATAATAATGTTGTATTGTGTTATGTGCCTCTTTCGGTGGGTTGTCGGAGTGCTGCGGAGATGCGGATAGAGGTGGGGATACAAGGGTTGTAAGCCCTAGAAATGGTGGAGGAGAGAGAGGGGAAACCTAGAAGGGAGGAGGAGAGAAGAGCTTAGGATGAGAATGAGAAATCTGATAACTTTCTTGCATAACATTACAAGACCCCCAAAGGCCGTATATAATACATACATCAAATATTAAAACGCTACGACACGACTCGATACAACACGAACGTTACGACACGACTCAGCATAATAATAATAATTGTTGAAGCCGGGAAAATCTCTACTCCAAAATTCGGATCAAGGAGATTCTGCGGTCCAATGTTACAATTCAAATGGCAAGCGCAAGAGAGAGGAAACTATCTATAAGCACACCCCAAGTGCTTCAGCAGGGAGGTCCGGCCACGTACCCGGAAGTTTGGGAGAAACGTCCTCTTCGCAACCAAAAGGCTGGGAGAGGTACGAGGCAGTCATGGACTTGACGAGTATCCACTTGGGGGGGACCTCAATCTCCTCCAAAGTCCATTTCTAGTACCCTTGGAGGTCTATTTATAGTGAAATCTTAGGGGGGTATAGGCGAGTATCCAGCCTCTGCTAGCGAGTATCTAGGGCTACTCGCCTAAACTCGTGAGGTGCTCGCCCACACTCGCGAGGTACTCGCCGAAACTCGTCGTTGCACGCCCAAGCTCGTTTCTGCTCGCCCAATAGTCTGCGAATAGCAGTCTGCTTGGGTACTTCTGATCTCGACGAATTATGGGTTATACAATAATAATAAAAACTGACGGCGAATCCATAACATCTCATTCGTCCTTCAAAACAAGCTTGCCCGCATGCTTGAACTCCACGTGGATGGTCGGCCCCTCGGGCAGCTTGAACTTCCGCCAAAACAATGTTTGATCGGGTGTAGCGGCGGCGGCGGTGTCGATGAGTAGCGGTGGCGCCGTCGGAAAGACGTGCGGCAGAGGTAATGATTTCTGCGAGGTTGGAGCGGTGTGAAGCAACAGCAGCAGTGATGGTGGAATAGTGACGGTCGGCGGCAGGAACGGATCCGTCGGGGCCAGCAAGGCATGGGCTGGCAGAAGAGGTGGTGATGTGGCCGGTGGAAGCGGCAAGGCAGGCGCCGACAGAAGAGGTGGTGATGTGGCCGGTGGAAGCGGCAAGGCAGGGGCCGACGGAGTTAGAGCCGGTAGAGGAGGCGGCGATGACGGAGATGGCGACGACGACGGCGGTGGCGGCGGTGAAGTGGCCGGAGGGGGAGGCAATGTCGGGGTTGGCGGAGTAAGAACTATTAGAGGAGGCGACAGCGATGGATGCGGCGGCGGCGGCGGCGGCAGCAACGGCGGTGACAGTGGCGGCGACGATGGCAATGGCGGCGGTGCGTCATGAACGACATAGGACGGTGGTGGCACCACCATTGGTGGGGAAGGAGACGACACCCACTCAGGTTGGGCGGTGACGACGGCGACAGGGGCGGCGGCGATTGCACGAGGTGAGACGGTGGGGATAGCGAGGCGACTCGGGGAAGCATGCGGTCGAGTCGCACTTCGAAGTTATCAAGCCGAGCGAGTATTTGGGCGAAGAGATCCGCGTTGGCAGCGGATAATAGAGTGGACATGATGAGAATGAGGAATAATTAATTAACTAATTGAATAATTATGTAATAATTAGGAGAAGATTTGAGCATGTAATTAATCTTGGTGCTTAATTGAGTGGGAGAAGGAATTGAGATAGATAGTGTGTTGGAAGATATTAGAGGGGTGGTGATGGTGATCGATGACACGCACACGTCTATTCCCGCGGGAGGCGGCGTTCGGCGACCATTTTGGGCAATCTGAGTCCGCGGATGCGCCCGGATGGTCGTTTGGAGTCAGTTTCACACATTGTAGTCTATTTTTGATGTTGTATTGGGCCCCGATTGGCCCGAACACTATTAGTCATCCGATCGGACGCCCTAGTTTTATTCTTCCTCTGTCTCTTCCTCTATTTATACTCATGTAGGGCGGCTGGCTTGGGCATCGATAGTTGCGGTTTCTGCAATTAGTCGGTCCTCCTTCGGTGTATTCTGAAGGCTTTGTGTTGTCAACTGCTTGTGTGTTGCTTCCCCTCCCTTCTCGTGATCTCCCCTGTCCCATTCGGCTTCACCCACCCTCATCAAGTCCCTCTCGTCCACCGTCGGCCTCAGCCCTACCCAGCCGCTCCTCCTCTCCCCTCTCTGGCCACGTCTTCCTAGTCCCGCACGCCCCCTTCTTACCCGCAGGTCCCTTGACCGTTGTCGCCAGCCCATCCCCGCCTTCCCCACCCCTCACCCTCCTGGAGAACCCTCCTCTCCACAAGATTCTGACATCTTGCTACTCTCCCGACTCCCACCATCCCTCCACCCCACAGTCCATCGTTCAAGCCCCAAACCAGATCCTACTACCTTAAGCCCAAAACTCCCGGAACCCATCCGCAGTCCCTAGCCCCCACTTAGTTCCTTCAGATCTATTCCATCACATCCCCGCATTCTTTCCGTGGAACTAACATCAACCAAGGACGTTATCCCCACTGGTCCACCACCACAAGCCAAGCCGCCACACGCATGAGTGAGTCAAGGTATGAGTGTTTGTTTCCTCTTATTTGCGCGCTTTGGTTATGAATTGTTTCCCTGAGATTATTGATTATTATATGCGATCGTGTTTTATTTGTCATTTGATTTGTGGAACGCATTCGACGCACTTGAACGAAATTGCGCCTCATCTCGTTGGTTAATTATAGTTGTTCTTTACTCTTCATGGCTTGTTATCCACTTGTTCAATTGATTGTTTAGATGCTTTATGAATTTTAATTACTTGCTTTATGAATTTTAATTACTTGCTTAATGATCGTAATTTGTATTGTTATCTCATGATCGCACATACATTGCATTTGGTTAGCATTTTCATTTGTTGAGTTTGGGCATTTGTAGACTCGTGTTGCATCAGGTGGGCTCAAAAAAAAGAAAATAAAAGAGGCGGATATTGTGGGCCTCAAGGAGGGAATATGAGCAAGAGAATTAAATAAAAATAAAGAAAGAAATAGGTGTGTAGAAGAGGTGGTGTAAATCAAGGAAAAGATGGGGATGGGGCGGGACTTTTAAGAAGAAGGTAATAATAAAACAAAAAAAGTCAGGAGTGGGAAAAAATAAGAGAAAAGGGGAAAAGGACAGACGTCAAGCGTGCTGGATGAGAAGATGCAGGAAAAATATAAAAATAAGAAGAATAAAAAAATAAAGAAGAGGTTTGGCGTGTGCAGGAGGAAAAACCAATAAAACAACGGGGGAGAAAAGACAGGGGTTGGCAGGGCATCGACGCGCGTTTTGATCCGGCAAGGACGGCAACGAAAGATGCACAGGACGGCGAAGCCGAAGGGCGCAGCAAGGCACGAGGTTGGGAGTGGAGGTCCTGGTCACTGAACACTGAGGAGATCTACGAAGAGGGCTCGCCGGAGACTGGCGTCGGTGTCGTTACTGGGGAAAGAGAAGGTGGAGGGCGCGGGATCGAAGGAGGCGACTGCGAGAGTGGAGTGCGGCGGTGGCTTCGCTGGGGGCGTTGTTCCACTCGACGGCCGGAGAGGTAGTTGTTACGGGCCGCGAGCTTTGCTAGAGGCGTCGGGAAAAAAAGTGCAGGTCTGGAAGGGTAGAGCAGCAGTAACTGCATGGAATGATGGGAATGTGGATCGGATGATGGGAGGAAAGATCCTCTAATACCAAGCTTGTTACGTGCCTCTTTTGGTGGGTTGTCGGAGTGCTGCGGAGATGCAGATAGAGGTGGGGATACAAGGGTTGTTAGCCATAGAAATGGTGGAGGAGAGAGAGAGGGGAAACCCTAGAACGGAGGAGGAGAGAAGAGAAGAGCTTAGGATGAGAAAGAAAAATCTGATAACTTTCTTGCATAACATTACAGGACCCCCAAAGGCCCTATATATAGGTGTTGATGACATAACCGTAAATAATACATACATCAAATATTAAAACGCTACGACACGACTCGATACAACACGAACGCTACGACACGACTCGATACAACATGACTCAGCATAATAATAATAATAATAATAATAATAACTGACGGCGGATCCATAACATATTGATTCAAAGTGTCAGGATAAAAAGGGTAATCATAACTATGTTGAGAGTGACAATAGCGATAACTGGTAAGATAAATTTCTGATAAAATTATGGACAAATTAAATAATAGACATTATATAAAGGTGGGAGACATCTATTGAAGAAGATAATGGAGAAAATAATTTTTTGTTGATTGGATATGTACTACTAAGGGCAGCCCAGTGCACAAAGCATCCCCACGCAACGAGGGTCCAGGGAAGGGTCTCATTACAAGGGTGAAATGTAGGCAAACCTTACCCAGGATTTTTGAAAGAGGTTGCTTCCACCACAAGAATGAAATGATTGGATATGTACTACTACTGATAGAAAATGCACAGAGGAAAGGGTTGATGAAATTAGTGTCAGATGATTAACAAGGAGAAAACGTATAACCAAAGTAATTTGGATGAAAGTTATTACCAATGATTTTCATTGATTAGAAATAATATCTAAGGCATTGCGCAATATGGACGTATGAAATATAAGAATTCATCAAGCCAACCACGAACAGTTTGGATATGGCTACTGATGATGACTAACAATGATTTTAGTGTTGTTGATGATAAAAATCGTTAAAGCCAAAAAATCAGAAAAGCCCATCTTTTCGCTAAGCACTCTCTCTTCACTTGTTTAGTCCCATGTCGCTTGGGAATATTTGTTGTAAACATTGATTTTGAGGATTTAATAGGGTATCAGAGCCTGCTCACCTAGACACACGAGTTTCTAGGTTGTCGTTATGACACTTTAACTCCCTTAAACTTGTGCGTTCTCTCTTGACTCTCAGCAGCAGAGAAAGTAGAAGTTAGACATAGTCCTTGTTGGTAAAAAAAACGTACTCGCAGGCAACAAAAATAAGAAGAATTTTCATCAGAGAAAGGACGATAGCGTGAGAATACTGACATCTCCAAACGAGGGAGAATGTTGGAACCCCAGTCATGATTTGGGCAAGAATCACAATTAGGTTTGCTTAGACTAACCCAAAATATATAGTCAGGGTCATAGGTTTATTTCTTTTGTCTAGGCCAAGAGTCAACATCACATGGATCAGCCTACAACAGCATGTCAGAGACTCAGCAGAATTGTGTCGACACTTTGAAGAAGCTGTGTCGACACCAGTAGCAGAATTGTGTCGACACACAGAGAGGCTGTGTCGACACCCAGAAGATTTGTGTCGACACAACAGACTATCAGTCGACACAGATAATATTAGTCGACACTAGCTCAGTCGACACAAGAAGGATTTGTGTCGACACCACAGAACATCTGTCGACACAGTTCACAGAAGCAAAATTCTCAGGGCGACGATTGTCATGCTCAGCTCGACGATCTCAGAGTTAATCTCTGTACTGAGCTCGACGAACTCAATGTTCAGGTCGACGAATTATGTAAGGAGCTGAGCTCGACGAACTCAAAGCTCAGATCGACGATCGTTGAACTCAAGACAGCCAGACATCTGCTCGACGAACACAGAAGCTAAGCTCCGGTAGACGAACGCAGATCTTAAACAAGATATTCAGCTCGACGAATCTAGCTGAGTTCGACGAATGTCGAACTCAGGTCGACGATCGATGAACTCGACGAAAGTTCAGGTCGACGATTTCTATGCAATCGGTAACAGTTGGCAGAATTTATTGAGTATTAATTACAGTCAACATTCCCCGTGAAAATAGTCGTTCAAACGAACAGTTACAGAAGAATTATGTGAGGATCAATTTCCAAAGCATCTTCACTCTCGGGAATGTTTCTTCTATGATCAAGTCTACGGAATTCAAATACAGGGAAGAAGATAGAACACAAAGAGACAGTACACAGAGAACCGAACATAGAATAGAACACACAGTCAGACGATCAAAGAAAAATTTTCTGCATCATACATTCTCTGGGCCCTCTCTCTCAGAATCTGGATACAAAGTAGAAGTCAGAGGAAAGAAGCAGATCAGCTATAAGAAGAAGAAGAACAATCAAACAATATCAAGAGTCTTCTTCTTCCTTATCTCTGCAGGACAACAAACAAACATATCAGTCAGAAGCTCCTGAAGATTCCTCTGGTCAAGGCTCAAAGTCTGAAGGCTTATCACCCTGTGCAAAGCTTCCAAGCCTGAACCCCTTTCAATCTCAGGGGGAGTTTTGACAACATCTTTGAATCCACATAGTCTTCTCAGTTGTATATTGAGAAAGAGAAGACTTTCATCACTCTCTTCCCCCCTCATGTATAAAGGGTTGTCATCTCCCTTCAAAAGTGATTCCTGTTTGCAAGTCTCCTGATCAAAAGACTTGAGTTGGTTTTTGGGGACCTGATCAAAACTCATTGGTGCAGGGCACGGGGGCACCTAATCAAAAACCTGAGTGGATTCCTACCAGGGTGGTAGAAGAGTGGATGTGCCCAGGTTGGGGAACCACTATAATATTCTTGTGTCGTCTGGTTGCCCCTTTTCTTTTGTTCTTGATGTACTTGTGACTTTAGGACTGTTGTGATTTTATTACTGAATCTGTTTGTGCATCGGTACAGCAAAAGTTGTCATAATTTTTATTATTGCACATATACTCTATTCACCCCCCCCCCCTCTAGAGTATTGTAGATCTAACCTTACTTTCAGAGAAGTAGAGCACTGGGTTGAAAACAACAACTTCAGCATCGCTCAGTCGGTCTGGTTTTGTGCTTTGTAAAGGCGGGTACAACACATCTTCTTGCGGTGCGGAGCCGATGCGTCGGAGAACAATGTAGGTCTCACACCAGAGCTCGCGACACATTCGAAAGAACCTGTCGCAAAACTTGATTTCATGTTGCTGCATTGCTCTTACACGAGACGTTTTAGCAGGCCTTTGTTTGCTACGCAAGACCTTTTCCCAAGTTAACCTGGTCTCACGCTCAGTTAGCCTTCAACCATGTCTCACACGTGATGTGTTTTGGACATGTGAATCTCTATTAGATGTTCCTTACTTTTTTTTCTCACAACGTACGACCATTGAAATTATTTTTCCCTGTCATTGTGTTTGTGAGTTCTCTGTGTCGTGTTGATTCTTTGTGAGTGGAGTGTTAGTGTCAACAAATGGGAACATCTGAGCCCACACTTGCTAGCATCATACCAGCTCCTGCACTTTTTTCCAATGCCTCTGAAAATCCTTGCATTGTGTCCAAGTTAACCGGTCTCAACTACACTAATTGGAGTGCTTCTCCTTCATTGTGCTATCTCAACAAAATGGCCATGAACTCATCGATGCTCCACCTGACCCTATGTTTCCAGCATATGCGGAGTGATGTCTTGGTACGCAATTGGTTGACCAAAAACTTATTTAATGAGTGTTCACCAACCATTCAACATAATGACATCAAAGTTGTTTGGGACCACTTGATGGCTCTTTACTACAGAGGGGAAAACACATCGTGGATCGACAGTATTTACTCAAACTTGTTTGTTCATCCAACTCTCTCCCCTGATACTCGCCAACAAATTAAGAGGGAACCAATTATTCCGACATGTGCCACCATTATCACTCATGTCTCTAGTATCACTCATCTTCAAAATCGATCTTCATCCATCACTGCCCCTATATTCCCAGCATATGCGAAGTAGAATGCTAGTGATGTCTTGGTACCCAATTGGTTGGTCAACAACTTATGAGTGTTCACCAATCATTCAACATAATGACATCATCAAAGCTGCTTGGGACCACTTGATGGCTCTTTACTACAAAGGGGAAAATAAATTGTAGATCGACAGTATTTACTCAAACTTGTTTGTTCATCCAACTCTCTCCTCTGACACTCGCCAACAAATTATGAGGAAACTCATTATTCCGACACTTTCCACCACTGTCACTCATGTCTCTAGTATCACTCATCTTCAGAATCGATCTCCATCCATCACTGCCCCTCAGGAAAGTTTTGCTCATATTGCGGGGAGAAGCGAGGGCAGTAGTAGGGGAGGGCGTACTAGAGATCGTGGGGAGCATCGCCTCATTTGCTCTTGTTGAAGTAACAACTCTCATTGTGGAAATTTTGATCGTTCGGTGATTGATGACTACACATCCTCACCCTCGCCTACAGGATCATGTTGACGCTACATACTTAGATAAACATATACCAGCCCTCTCCACCTCTGCATGCAACAATGGATGTTGGTTCTCTTAAGCTAATATTGATGCTCTTATTACTGCAGCAAAGAACTCGTTCGCAGTTGCCTCAATGCCCCCAATCACAGGTAGCACATGACTTGCCTCTCATGGTATGTGGCTTATTGACTCGAGCACTACTAGTCATATTACTATGATTTGACAACTTTCAATCGTCTACACAAAATCACAAACATGATTATATTCCTCCAATTGTTGTTATATATAGATTCCTTGCTCCAGTCTGTGGGTCAAGGGTTGTCAGTTTGTCACCACATCCTCTCAACTCACACTGAAAAATGTTATTTTTCCAAACTTTCCTTCTAGTCTTTCTTTATTAGCATTATTAAAGAGAGTTTAAATTGTTGTAGTTTTTTTTGTCACTGTTAATTTTGGGATTTTCTCATGAAGAAAAGATTGATATTGGGGTCGAGTCTAAAATGGGTCAATTATATTACTTGGATGACATATATTCCTTCTTTGGCAAATTTGCTAAGGTCTCCTCTTTCTGATGGGATCAACATCTTAGTCATCCTCTAGCTCATCATCTTCGTCAGTTACGTCCATCGTTATTTGTCGAATTTGGAAAGCATTGTCATATATTTTTTCCTCCTAAAACTGCAATCACAGGTCCTGTCTTTCTTGATTCGATGCATTTTGATGAATGGGGTCCAAGTTCCACTGAGTTTGTTGGTCAAGGCAGTCTGTATTTTGTTACCTTTATTAATGATTTGTCTTAGTGTACTCAAGTCCATCTTCTAAAAGATAGATCTGAATTGTTTAAGGTCACTCAATCTTTTTATTATGAAATTAAAACTTAATTTGGTTCCTCTTTAAAAAATACTTTGAAAAGACAATGTAAAAGAAAATTTAAATGTTTTATTTTCTCGTGATATGTTGGAGCCTTCTTCCAACTCCTGGCGATGGCATTGTTGGGTGTTGTTGGGTACTTGGGTCTTCATCATAGAGTTCCTTTTAGATGGACCAGATTGACAAATACAAGGCCCAGTTGTTGGAACCAAGAAAATCTGATTACAAATGTTCGGACCCACGAGCAGCCTGAGATTAATGGTCCTGCGATTCAACTCAACGGAACAAGATGGCAAGACACGGGAGAGAGAGAAATGTTTATAAGCATACTCAGGTGCTACAGCAGGGAGGTCCCGCCACGTACAAGGAAGTCAAGAAAACTTCCCCTCTGCAACCAAAAGGCTGAGAGACGTACGAGGATAGCACCACTTTGAGAGTAGTAGACTTAGGGGGATGTCAAAATTTCAAGGTGTCATTCCTGGTACCCCTGGGGTCTTATTTATAGAAAAATCCAAGGTGGGGATCATTGTTGCAAGAATAACCTTCCCCTGTGAAATACCTATCGCACGACTTGCGGGGAACCCTCGCCTAGAAGGCGACATGAGAAACAACCTCGACTACCAGGAGACTTGAGAAGCTACCTCGTCCATGCTGGCGGGATTCCTGCACATAATGGCGACTAACTAGGCTACCCGCCCTATGGCTGATATTTGCTTCAACTGGTTCTTAAAGAGCTCGAAAAGAATCATCTTATTCGGCGAGCCGCTTTGGGCGAGAAATGGACCTTACTCGGCACTGTCGGGTAAGGCTTACACCGTCTATAAATAGGAGGGGGTCTTTGCTTCGGGACTCCTTTCTGAGCTTTACGCGAATGCCTATCTTGCCTAAGGAAGTTGCTGTCAAGACGGCCTGACTGATGAGCTTAATGAAGAAACGCTCTAGCGATGAAACTCGTAAGTCAAAGAAGATGAAGACCCTGATCGAGGAACCGGAAAAACGAGTTTTTGAGGGTGATGAACCTCAAGAGGGAGGCGAGCAACCGATTTTGAAGGCGACGGAAAATGCGCTGGACCGGGCGGGTTTGGGACAAACCGGCGAGCAACCGATGGTAGGTAGCGCGAGTATATTTCTTTGTGCTATTTCAACATATACGAGTTGGATATTTAGGCACCTAGGGGGTCTGTTATGCGAGGACCATCTAGCTGAAAACTTTTGCGCGTTGTTATTTTACTCGCCATGTGACTTTTGGCAAGACCCCCCCCCCCCCCGATGTCTATAAATAAGGGTGGAGTTTGGAAACGGTGCTCTTTCTGTGATTGATTTTTCTGTAGCAAGTTGCGGCGTACGAGTTTTTTGTGTGGTACTTGTTTCTCGTATTTTCGATGGCGTCGGCGGAGGATCCAGCAACTCGTCATTTAAAGTACGTGCAAAACTTCGTGAAGTTCAAGAGATCCATTACTCACCATGATGAGCTAGAAAGCTTCATAAACTAGTTTTTGTCGATCGATCACAAGGCAGGTTGCCTGAGAAGGATGAGCGCGTCAACACCTGCGCCGACCAACTCGCCTTCCCCTTTCGCACTTCGAAGTGGGGTTGCGGCTCTCGTTGTGGTCGGAGATCTGTCAGATTCTCTGCTACAAAGGGTAGGTCCCCGCGCAGATAAACACCAACGGTGTGGCGATCATCGTTGGTTATCTTTTCTTCTTGAGGGCAAAGAAGATCATCTTTGACATAACCGCACTCTGCAAGATCTTCTACCTGGGCGCGGCCAAGGATGGAATAATCTATTTTGAAAGACATATGTGCTCACTTACCGGCACGTCCAATAAAGTTCGTCGGTGGAACGAACTTTTGTCTTCGTCGTCAACGACTTTGATGGGTTTCCTCCTCGGCCTCAGCAACCACCAACTGAGGACTTCCTTGCTCCCACCCTGCAAGGGTCGCGAGGAGAGCTGTAGAAGGCGTTGAAGGGCCGAAAGTTCGACGTCGTCTTCTGGCGACAGCGAGTAGGCCACCTTCCCTACCTCGCACCGGGGGAAGGTAACAGTATTCAAGTTTGTAGTCCATCGGTCTTAGATTACTTTTTCATTACTAATGATTGTCGCTTTCTATGAACTCGCGCGGTCCCAGCCTCTGTCCTTCAAATAGTCGGCGAGGTCACTCCTCCAGCTTCCACTGGCGAGCGAACTCCGGTCTCCCCCATGAAGCACGGAGGGCTCCACCAACAGCCCGGCCGAGGAGTTCCCGGTGTGGGAAGTGGAGGTTGCCAGCCTCGGCCTTCCCGCCAAGCTCATGAAATAGGGGATTCGCAAAAGAAGAGAAAGATACTGGGAGGAAAGGTGGTTGCTTGCAAGGGTGACCGAGAGGAGGAGAGCGAAAAATCAACAAGCAGCCCTTGCTCGCACCCAAACTTTGGGCGGAGGGGCAAGGAACACTGACCTTCATGGTCGTCCCCTCCTCGCCTGAGATGAGAAGAATGAGGTCCGCCTCAGCTCGCACCTCCCGTACTGGATTGAGGACAGTGAGCCGAATGATGATGCGTTCAGCATCTCATTCAGCATGCCGCATGCATGGTCGCGACTACGCGGAGATCTTGGGAGATGCTTCCCCTCGCTACCTCGCTGACTAGGGCTCGCGAGCTCAACAGCGAGCACTAGAGCTCGCTCATCAAACGGCGCGGAACCACCGCGCAATCGAGGAGAAGAACGAGGTCTTCGAGAAACTCCTTCGCCAACTGGAGAACTCGCTCGCTGTATCCGAGAAAAGAGCAGCTGAGACCGAAGATAAGGCTCCCGCCAGCAAAGACTACGATGTGGTTTGGTAGTTATTGGTTATCCTTCTTTATCCATACACCTTTTTGTAGCGGTCTTGTTTTGACGTTGACGATTTTCTTACGTGCAGGAAACCAAGCTTGCCGCCGGCGAGACGATTTCAAAACTAGAGGACTTGAAATACTGGCAGATGGCTTTGGAGGCGGCCCATGTACGCATCACAGGCTTCGAGTCTCAGGCCTCGGCCAGCATTACAGGAATAAGGTTTGCATGTCGCAGATCGAGCTATCTCAGATGCGGCGAGAAATCGCCACCGTCGTTGGCGACCTAGTGCTGACAACGTTGAAGATAGGCGGTTATCTTGCTCCGGAGGGCGAGAATATGATGATTGAAGATCTCATTCCCGAGATTTTTGCGGAGGATGACGAGTCCTCTGACTCCTCGAATTATGCGTCGTCGGGCGACTAGAGTCAGTAAGTCACAAGGCACGAGTTCTGGATAGCAGCTGAACTCTTTTTTGACATTTTTGTATATGTAAATGAATAGGATGATTTATCACTCTTTATGTCGTTATGTTTCATCATCCACAAAAATGAAAGAAAAGAAACATTATTTATGTTCGGTAACTTCTTCTTTCAACATGTTTGTTTGTCTTCATGTGAATTGACTACTCGCTAGATTTTTTAGAATCACGCGACTTGGAAGTTCGCTAAGCTCTTGTTCTCGCATGACTGTGGTATTCGTATAGGCTTTTAGGCCCGCGCGAATTAAATGTTCTCTTAGGCTCGTGAGACTTACGTGTTCACTTAAGCTCTTAGGCATGTGTGATTTGAGTGTTCGCTTAAGCTCTTAAGCTCATGCGATTTGAGTGTTCCGTTAAGCTTTTAGGCTCGTGCAATTTGAGTGTTCGCTTAAGCTCGTAGGTTCGTGAGATTTGAGTGTTCGCTTAAGCTTTTAGGTTTGTGCGACTTGAGTGTTCGTTACTCGTTTACTCGCTTATGCCTTCTATACCAAGCTGCCTAAAAGAGTGGGGGAGGGGATGACCCTCGGGGGGTCTACTAGACCAACACACAAGTAGGTAGGCGATCTCAGCCTACCTTGTAGAGGTATGGTCTTCCTAGGACGCTCTGAACATGAGGCATAGCACCCTGGCCCTTGTCATCGCTTGAAGAATGTCAAGGGAGGGTGATGTAGGTTGCGGGATGCATAAAAGGGGATGACTCTCGGGGGGTCTACTAGGCCAACATATAGGTTGGGAGCTGATCTCGGCTTACCCTGTAGAGGTATTGTCTTACTAAGACGCTTCGGACACGATGCCTAACACTCTGGCCCTTGCCATGGCTTGAAGAACGTCGAGGGAGTGGATGGCCCTCGGGGGGTCTACTGGGCCAACATACAGGTGGGAAACTGATATAGGCCTACCTTGGAGAGGTGTGGTCTTACTAGGACGTTCCGGACACGAGGCCTAGCACCTTGGCCCTTGCCATGGTTTGAGGAACGTCGAGGGAGGGGATGGCTCTCGGGAGGTCTACTAGGCTAACATACAAGCGGCGAGCTGATCTCAGCCTATCCTGTATAGGTGTGGTCTTAATAGGACGCTCTGAACACGAGGCATAGCATGCTGCCCCTTGTCATGACTTAAAGAACGTCAAGGGAGAAGATGGCTCTCGGAGGTCTATTAGGCCAACATACAGGTGGGGAGTTGATCTCGGCCTACCATGTAGAGGTGTAGTATTACTAGGGCGCTTCAGACACGAGGCCTAGCACCATGGCCCATGACATGGCTTTAGAGAACATTAGGGGAGGGGATGGCTCTCGGGGGTCTACTAGGCCAACATACATCCAGGGAGTTGATCTCAGCCTATCATGTAGAAGTATGGTCTTACTAGGACGCTCTGGACACAAGGCCTGGCACCCTGGCCCTTGTCATGACTTGAAGAGCATGAAGGCAGGGGATGGCTCTCGGGGGTGTACTAGGCCAACATATAGGTGGAGAGCTGATCTCGGTCTACCCTGTAGACATGTGGTCTTACTAGGGCGCTCCGAACACGAGGCCTAGCACCCTGGCAAATTTCATGGCTTTAGAGAACATTCCAATCTCGTAGGATCATTCCAATGTCGCGGTAACATTATGATCGCGGGGGATCATTCTAATCTCGAATAATCATTTTGATCCCGTACAAAATCATTCAATTATCTTGATCTCATAATGAGATCGGGAAGATATCACGCGATCACTTTTATCAGTGAAATCAAATAATATCCAGTTTAAATCTTGGACCCCGAGTGTAAAATTGTGTGTAATATACGGCATAATTTTTGTAAATATATTATATCAATAATTCATTGTTGACAGATACGTGCTTTTCTATGGAAAGAAATTTAATATTTTCTTAAACAAATGATTTTAAGAGTTATCATCTGTTAAGCTATTATACTTGTTAGACTACTACAAGTTTATATACAACCAAAAAGACGAGAAAGTACCCGAAAATTTAAAATGATGGTTGGGCGGTATAAGCCTATAAATCGAACCCTTGTTGAAATCTACCTCGTCACTTTATCCATCTCTTTATCCATCTCTATCCATCTCTCACTTCATCTCTTCTCAAATATCCTACCATTCGATGACCCTCCATCGTCTTGCATCGACACCTAGTCTATTGTAAGGTGCTAACAGCTGCATCGCAGAGGCCGCTTAGGTGAATCCCTAGCATGGAGGTGAGAATGGGTTGCTTCCTGATTAATATATTCGGCATAGTTTACCAATCACTTGCACAGTGTAGGGTTTGGGCTTCCAGATGCTATGTTTTTAAATGTGAAATTAGTAGTTGGGAGATTGTTTGTTTTGGTAATCTCTAGTAGCTGTAGTTTCATTGTTATAGTGAATGATGACAGATTTTGTGATCATTTGATAATTACGTCTTTGTAATGAAATGTACATGTATTTTGGTTTTATTATGATGGGGCAAAAAGTAGTTAGATCCCTGGAATTGGTCAATGATGGGAATTTTTGGTTAAGTGGTTGTTAGTTCCTATCACATAAGTTCCCAATGGATTTTTAGTTGATCATTGATGTAAATGTAGTAGAGATGACGAAATATTATTGTTTTTACTAAAACCCACAATGGTTTAAGTGCAACTTTTGCATGTGAATTTAACAATTGGGAAATTGTACCATAATCTTAATTATTAGTTTGTTGTAAAAGCTCTTGTCATCTTTTGTTACCCATGTCTCTGTAGACATTTCTGGATTAGTAGATGTTTGATTGAAATTGGGAGAAAGTATCTAAATCTTCAAATTTCAATCAACCATAGGAATATAAATTTTTGTTAGTGTATCAAAATAATGATTAGAAATGAAAATATAATAGCGATGACAATATAATAATGGTAGAAATATCCTTCATCTTCTCCGTATTTCTCTCGATATGGTGAATAGATATTCTCCATTCCCAACTTTGATATGATTATGTGAAATATGATATTATGCAATCCTTTGGCAAGGCATCCGCAAGTTTATGACGAGTCGTAATATATGGGGTGCAAAAAAAACCACATTTCAATTCCTCATAAATGAATTGTCTGTTAATCTTTATAAGTTCTGTTCAACCAAGTTGGATAAGATTACGGGCAATGTTAATTTTATATATATATATATATATATCACAATATAATTTCATCCATCCATCCAATTATATCTTCAAATTTTTTAGAATAACTTCAACAAAAGTAACTCACAAATACCTTGATTTATATCTAGAAACTCATACCAATGTACTAGATCAAATTAGTTTTTTTTTACATCTCCATATAACATGATAAACAATGTTTAAATAAGCTTCCTTTGGACTATGCATAAAGTGATTGACCACACCAATAAGGCAACAACGCAATCTATATATGGTCGCTTATGTGGTGGATAAATGACTTGTTTCACTAAGTATTCATGCATCTCTTTATCTACAGGAACATCTTATTCATCTCCGGGCTTATCACTCAAATCTTTTGGTGTGTTAGTGAAGTAAACTTATAGTTATATCTAAGGCGTTGTTTGGCACGGCTTATTTGTTCTGGTGAGTTCGAACAAAAATTCATCGTCATAAAATGTATGTTTGGCTTGACAGTGATTATGATCGCCGCAATAAAACTAATTTTGAACATAAAAGTGGATCAAGTTCCTTAGGTGAGGTTGGGCATTCACGAACGATGGTTCGTGTTCACGACCGCCGCCGCCGCGCCAAACGAAGCCTAAATCCAAATTTTGGCATCCTTATTATCAACTCAACTATTACAAATGTAATACATCCGAAAATTTTATATACAAAAAGGACGGTTCATCAAAATTCAAGAGGAACAATTCTCAAGTATTTATTAGGGCACACTTATTCTACAGTGTAAATTTAACCCAAGCAGTTTACGTAAAAGATAACTACAATAATAAATAATTAAGTCTATAGGCAAGCTCAGCATAATCAATCTAAATTCTTTGCATAACAAAACAACTAATAAATATGAGTAGATGGAGAATTGTGTAAGAGAGATTACCCTTGGTTTAAGTGCGCAGAGGGGAATGTCAATCTGTATTCGAGACAGTTTCGGTTAGCTGAATTAGGGTAGAGTGGGGGAGAGAGGCTCAGGCACAGGGGAAAATCGGGCTGGGGATTTGCAATGGAGGAGTTGGGATGGTGTGATTCACGGTTCTGATTGGCGATGGGATACAGTAGCTGGGTAGTTTGGAGGAGCGGCGAGATCGCCGGTGTGGGAGAAGAACGGGGAGGTTCGGCTCTGTGGCGGGATCGAGCAGGAATCCCGACTCGATTTCTTCAACTTTCCGACCATGTTCCTGTAGCGCTCGGCTCTCCGGTCTAAAGGAGCAGTTGTTAGGGTTAATTATTTGATTTTTATTTAAATCGTAATTGACAAATTTAGAATTTTTAATGTAAAATATAATTGCGCGCCTACATTTCCATTTTATCATATTGCAAATTTTCTAACAAAATCACGTTTATTTCAATTTTAAAATTATTACCTTATAAATATAGGAGTGATAGATATAGTGAAAATCTTTTAAGGATAGTTAAATATTTGGAGGGTAGTGAATATGTTTCTTTTTGAATCTTTTAAATCTTTTAGAGAATGGTCTTGTTGTGTGTTTATGTTAGTAGGTTAGCTTTCAAAAACACATAAACACACAGAATTTTATAGTGATTTTCCTATCTAGGATACATCAACTTTCCTCCTCCATTTATTTAGCAGTGAGTTAGATTCAGTTAGCTCCTCCAGTACTCAGATCAAACAGATCTTACACCTCAGATCCCTCTTTGGATCTTACAACTCCGAGTTCTCTTCACTCCTACAACTCAGACCACTCACAATCCTACCTCTGAGACAATCATCAGTCTCCTAAATCAGGCGTGACAGTCCTATAACTCAAAGTCTCCCAACTCCTACTGCTCAGAGACCCAGCTGGTCTCATACCTCATATCTTCACAAAGATCCTACCTCAGCCACAAGTCTTATCTCAGATCCTTCTCAGGACCCTACAACTCAGAGTGTTTCACACTCCTACAACTCAGACTGCTCACAGTCCTACACTCGGCCTTTAAAAAATAGGTCTACACTCAGATCTCAGTGAGATCCTGCAAGATAGAATAAATGTTTGAGAAATTTGACTCAAAAGAAAATTTTTGAGTGTTCTTCTTTGGCTGAATCAACAGACAACCCTTCTTTAGCACAGCTGCAGGAAGATGATTCTTCATATTTTATTCAGCATGAACTGTGTTGTATCTAGCAGAGTTCTTCTTCTTCAAGCTTGAGAAAAATGTCCTTTGTGTAGAATAGCAGGCTTGAAGATGATGAGAAATTTGTTTTGCTCTGCTGGCAGACTTTTGCGAAATTAGGGTTTAGAAAGATTGTCAAAAGTTCTTGTAAGAATGTTACCCACTTCGATTTTATACATCGGTACCAGCAATAGTTATATCCCTCTTAGGAAAGCGACATGAGGGCTTTAATGATTGATTTATCCCAGTATATCAATGTCCGATCAATACGGCGATTTTTGTCTTTTAGCGCGTAATTTGCGTTGATTTGAATTAAGAACGGCGTCAACAGATTTGACACGATGTAAATTGACCTAGAATAATTTCTGAATCTCTACGGGCATTGAGAGATCATATATGTCTCGACGAATAAGAGCTTTGACAGTTAACTCTAGAAGCGTCGAGTGAATGACCTTCACTCGACGCTTTTGTAATTAGACAAATTCTGCTTAATGTTGAGCCTTTTGTCCTTTAACACCTTTTACTGAGATGGCGTCAAGTGTAAGTCCTTCACTTGACGCGTTTGTATTTGTACTTAATCAGATTTTCTTTGAGAAGGCGTCAAGTGTAAGTCTTTCACTCAACGCTTTTATACTTAAACTGATTTCACTGAAATGACACCGAGTGTAAGTCCTTCACTCAGCACTTTTGTCTAGTACTGCACATAAAAACCGGTCTCAATCGGTTGGAACCGGACCGGTCGGGACCGGACAGGGACCGGTCCTAACTACCGGTCCGGTCCCGGACCGGTCCAGTGGTCCCTGGCAGTCCCCCCTTTAAGGGTAAAAACCGGTCCCGGACCGGGACCGGTAAAAGACCGGTCTTAGACAGGTCTTTTACCGGTCCCGGTCTGGGACCGGTTTCGGGACCGGTCGGGACCGGAAAAGAGCCTAACGGCTCTTTTAAAAGAGTCGTTAACGGCTCTTTTAATGAGCCTGCCACATGCCACATGGCAGGCTCATTAAAAGAGCTGTTTGGCTCTTTTATAAATTATAATATATAGTTTTATTAATAAAAAGAAAAAATTTAATTTAAATCTTATAACCCCCCCCCCCCTCCCTCATTTCCCTCTCTTACTCTCTCTCTCTCTCACTCTCTCTCTCTCTCTCACTCATATTAGTGTTAAATGGCTTCCTCCTCCTCCATGTCGGCGTCCTCCTCAGCATCCGTCGATCATGAGATCGTTGAGCACCGACATAAAGCGGCGGTATGGGATAACTTCGATAAAGTGCGGATCGGCGGCGAAATTAAGGCGAAGTGCAAACTTTGCGCGAAGCTTATGGCCGCTAACAGTAGCAACACAACGCTCGCCCGACACAACAAATCGTGTCTTTTCAAACAAGCCCCGTCGGAGGCCAACCAACCTCAAATTTCGACGACCGGGCATATTTGGACGTATGACCAAGCTCAGCAACGGGGGCAACAAATGGAGAATGTCATCAAAATCGGACTTCTGTTCAACCACTACGACAACGACGAAATGACGTCTTACATACACGAAGCACTACAACCAAAATATCAACAGGTAAGTCGTACTACAACTCGATGTGATGCTTTACAAACTTACCTGCAATCAAAATTATATTTACAAAATTATTTTGAAACATTCGACGGTCGAGTTAGTTTAACGAGCGACGTTTGCACTAGCGGTTTAGTTGACGGACTTTCTTATATTTGCATAACTTGTCACTGGGTCGATCCCAATAGTTGGGAATTAAATAAACGTATAATTTGTTTTGAAGGTTTTGAATATTCGCACACCGGTAAAGCTATTTATACGGTGATTATTAAGTGTATTAGAGATTTTAAATAAAAGATAAAATTTTAAGTATTTCGTTTGATAACGCCTCGAATAATAATATGACTATTAAATATTTGATAAATGATCTGGAACCTATGTTAGATGGTATCTTTTTCATACACGTTGCGTATGTCACGTTCTTAATTTAATTGTGCAAGATAGTTTAACTTTTATGAAAAATTGTGTTATTAAAATACGTACTATGTTACGAGTTATTTATAGTTCAAAACGACGAAAACAAGATTTCAAAAAATTTGTTATGGCACAGGGTAAAAAAAATTTGGGTCCATCTTATGATATGACGGTACGATGGAATTCCACGTACAAAATGTTAAAGCGGATTTTGTTACAAAAATAATTATTGATAGAATTTTATAATAGTGTAGAAGAATCACATGATTTAGATGCGTCAGATTGGGCTATAATCGAAGATTACGTAAATTTATTAGAAAGTTTTAATCGGGCAGCAACTATTTTATCTGAAGTTTATTATCCTACTAGCTCGCTTGTTATTGAAAATGTTTTATTAATTACTGAAACGTTTAAAACTTACAAAATTAACCCAATGTGGTGTCTGTTAATATTATTAATGTATGCAAAGTTTTTAAAATATTATACGCATATGTCACCTATGTTTTCTTGTGTTGCGGCTTTAAACCCTTTAATGGGTGTAGACGGGGTTGAAAATTTTATAGAGGAAATTAATTGAAATTTAAAGTTAAACGAATCTTCTAGTGATTTTCACAACGTTAGTGTTTTAAAATTTAATTCTGATTTTACTCGCCTATATAATTATTATGATCAACTATATAGATTGCGACCTCGCGAGAAATCCACCGCCCCTCGAATAAAAGATATTTTAAAAAATAGATTTTTAGAATTAGCTTTAAAGAAAAAACAACGAACTTCGAGTACTTTAAACGAATTAGGTTTATATAGCAAAACACAGTTTCAAGATTTTATGACCGCGTACGAAATAGAAAATTTTGATATTTTAAAATGGTGGAAAATTAAATCTAATAATTATCCTATTTTGGTCTTAATGGACCGTGATTTACTAACCATCCAAGCTAGTACGGTAGCTTCGGAGTCTGCGTTTTCTTTGAGTGGCAGGATTCTGAACGAGCGAAGGAGCCGTTTGACCGAAGAATTTTTAGAGATTTGCATTTGCTACAAGGAACATTTGGACGCTTTGAGGAGGAGACAACACGTCTCGTCAATTGAAGACAGTGAGTCTGAAGTTGAAGACGAGTTTAATAACTTAAATCTGGGGAGCGTCGCAGAATAATGACGTTGAAGTTGAAGACGAGTTCAAAATCAAAAGCGACTCCGGAGTTGAAGACGAGTCCAAGGCTCAACTCCAAATTTTGAATTTGTATTTTGTATTATAATTTCAAATTAAATAAAAATGCTTGTATTTTGATTTAGCATTATAATTTGTAATTTGTATTTTGTAGTTTTATTTCAAATTCAATAAAAAAATTTATTTACTTTGCAATTTTGCATTTCAAATTATTACATGTTATTTAATTAAATTATTAAAAACGAAATATAATAATATATAATAAAAATAATTAATTTAATTAACCGGTCCCAGTCTGGGCCCGATTAGGACCGGTCCTTCCGGTCCTAGGCGGTCCTAGTTTTCAAAGGAAAAACCGGTCCCGGACCGGGACCGGTTTGGGCAGGACCGGTCCCGGACCGGGACCGGGGTCTTTTTGTATAGTACTGCTTTTGTCTTTTACTCGACGTGTCGAGTGTAAATCCTTTCGCGACCACCAACCTTGTGTTGCTGCCACCTATTTTAATTATATGTTGCCACATAATCCCATGTAAAAAACCTCCCCATGCATGACAATCCACGTGAACAATCCCATGTGGCCCGGCAACTAAAATAATACAATCATCTCCTTGTCATATTCCACGTAACCTTCGTTTTCATATTTCCATGTATACCACCTCATTCCTCTCATTTCCATCCAAGTTATCACTTGTGATTTTAATGTAGCTGACATTCACGATTTTCACAAGGACATCTTCATACAGGCCACTTAATTAATTCATGGTCCACCTTCATTCATAATATGCAATATTTGTTGTACGCCTCCTCTTCTTTAGTGATTGCGGCCACATTCATGTGATGTTTCAAGCCTCTTGTTCAAGTTGTAGTTGATCCCTTCATGTGTCTCTTCCCATTAGTGTGTCATCATTCTCTTCATAATCTCATGCACGTGAATTTTTATTATGGTTGTCACACACACACACACACACACACACACACACACATATATATATATATATATCCTCTCAAAACCGTGAGCCACACACATTAACTTCTCTTAAATATTTTCATCTCCAACTCTTCTTCTTCCCCTTTCAACTCTTCATGTGCCTCTCATATTCATGCATCTCTTTTCATATATAAGGCCACATGGAGCTATGGTTGAAGACGACTAGTGATTTAGAATGTTGAGAGATTTTAGAGAGATTCTGAGAGCTTTTGTAGTGTTTTTATGTTCTTGCATTTCTTTCTTGCACTCTCTATTTCAAGTTTCAAATTTTGCATTTTAATTTTTATTGTACTTTCCTTTTATTTAGAAATAAAGTTGCGCTTCTCTTTTCTCTACTTTTCTTAATATGCAATCTTCAAATACTTTTCATGTTTCCTCAATCGTCATGAGTAGCTAAATCTTTAAAGCAATCGATCGAGATTAGTCGAGAAACGAAATGATCTTTTCTTTTTAATCTATTTTCTTTTCCGCTTTCAACGGATGCTTATGATTTACTCCTGATTTATGTTTAGTGAGGTCATATTATCGATGTATGATTTTCACTTCTGTTTTCGTATTATAGTAGCCGAAAGGATTGTGTGTACGGATCGATTACTCACGGGTAAAGGGAGTTGAATGCAATCTTTCAAAGAGGATGACGTAAATCTCCTGAATTGAAGTCAAATCCAATAGCGGGGTTCACCACGTACGTAAAACGAGATTTAAGGATTTCATTTTGAAAACAAAAGTTCGGTCGATCAACCTAAACTCAGTTGAGCGTAACCTTCAAAGTGGTGCGTTCATATTTTAGAAACCTCCACGATCCAAGCAATTTCGTTAAAGTGGTTTTGGAATTTATTTTATTTTGATCGTTTTATTCCAAAATGAATCAAGATCGAGTGTTAGTCTTCTTAATATTGACTTAGTCATCTTTTAATCGTGATTGTCCTTTTATTTGCATAAACCTACCCAAAATATCTATTTGATAAGATAATAGTGAAACCTTAAAGTAGAAGTAGCTGACGCACTCTGGTTTTATTATGACCTTGATTTTTCATATCTTATACTATAATTGATAATGTATGTTTGCCTTTGTCGAATTTAGAATCGGAATTTTTTTTCATCAGTTTATTTTATTTGGAGTTTCTTACCCAACTTTTCCTCCTTAGACAACCTCTAAACAAAAGTCTAGCCAATCATAAGTGTTAACGTCATAGCTATAATGTGATTCAACACCGATAATAATGACCCCTAATGATACGATTTCTAAACAAATACCGCAAAGGATGACGTCCCACAATAGTCACGGCGATGATGTGAGACGTGACAATGGGAAGGAAAAAGTCAATGTAAGAACTATCTCTTTACGTTATGTATTTTTGTTAATCACTGACATTACTACTTTAAAACATACAAAATAGATATGTTGCTTGTAAAATCATGGATTTTCGAAATCACTGATACATAAATCGTTATAGTTATGTACGTATAGTCTTGTACGAATGCAATCAAATGATTAAAGTTCTTAGGGGATTAATAAATTAATAACTCATATGTCTTAGTGCATTGCATACGATTAACATAAACGTAAATGTGTCGAGGTATGACAATGTTAAGGGTATAATAGACATTGAATCCACATAAATGATATGGATGGTTTGCCAAATTTGTCGGCCGAAAGACATAGACGTGTGTTGAACGTACTGATTTGAAACACTGAAAATCTAGAAGGGTCGGGTCCAAAGACTAAAATATTGATCATTATACTGTTACATCTACTCTTAACATTTCCTTTCAAGTACGAACAAAGAGTTAAATGGTTGTCTTACGATTAAAAACGTTTCTTATCATTATATTGTATACAGTTAAGCATGGTAATATACATTTCTATATAATGTTCTCTATAAGCTTTTAATGTTAGAATTGCACAGAACACTGCTTTCTTATTTTATTTTTATGCACTAGTAAATGATTATTCTATACTGCATATTGTGGCATATAACCTTCTCTTGTTTGCCTGCAAAACAAATTAAAGTGGTAAGTTCTCGCTTAGTCTTTACAAAAGACTAATGACTTAAATCTCTGACATTTTTAGGCACAAATAAACCACAAGCTAGTCAACGCTAAAGGTCATCTCGGAGTGTCTTATGTGGAGACATGTCACTATTTTCTTTAGTTCTCTTGTATATACATGAGCTCGTGGAGTTATATATATATATATATATATATATATATATATATATATATATATATATATATATATATATATATATATATATATAATAGGCCTACAACTCAGAGTGTTTCACACTCCTACAATTCAGGCTGTTCACAGTCCTACACTAAGCCTTTATAAAATAGACATACACTTAGATCTCAGTGAGATCCTACAAGATAGAATAAATGTTTGAGAAATTCGACTCAAAAGAAAAATTTTGAGTCTTCTTCTTTGGCTGAATCAACAGACAACCCTTCTTTAGCACATCTACAAGAAGATTATTTTTCAGATTTTATTCAGCCTTAACTGTGTTGTATCTAACAGAGTTCTTCTTCTTCAAGCTTGAGAAAGATTTCTTTTGTGTAGAATAGCAGGTTTGAAGATGATGATAAATTTGTTCTGCTCTGTTGGCCGTCTTTTGCGAAATTAGGGTTTAGAAAGATTGGCAAAAGTTTTTGTAAGAATATCACCAACTTCGATTTTATACATCGGTACCTGCAACGGTTATATCCCTCTTAGGAAAGCGACATGACCGACTTTAATGGTTGATTTATCTCAGGATATCAATGTCCGATCAATACGACGATTTTTGTCTTTTAGGACGCAATTTGTGTTGATTTCAATTAAGAATGGCGTCAACAGATTTGACACGATGTCAATTGACTTAGAATAATTTTTGAATCTCTACATGCATTGAGAGGTCATATATATCTCGACAAATTAGAGCTTTGACAGTTAACTCTAAAAGCATTGAGTGAATGACCTTTACTCGACAATGTTAAGGGTATAATAGACATTGAATCCACATAAATGATATGGATGGTTTGCCAAATTTGTCGGCCGAAAGACATAGACATGTGTTGAACGTACTGATTTGAAACACTGAAAATCTAGAAGGGTCGGGTCCAAAGACTAAAATATTGATCATTATACTGTTACATCTACTCTTAACATTTCCTTTCAAGTACGAATAAAGAGTTAAATGGTTGTCTTACAATTAAAAATGTTTCTTATCATTATATTGTATACAGTTAAGCATGGTAATATACATTTCTATATAATGTTCTCTATAAGCTTTTAATGTTAGAATTGCACAGAACACTGCTTTCTTATTTTATTTTTATGCACTAGTAAATGATTATTCTGTACTGCATATTGTGGCATATAACCTTCTCTTGTTTGCCTGCAAAACAAATTAAAGTGGTAAGTTCTCGCTTAGTCTTTACAAAAGACTAATGACTTAAATCTCTGACATTTTTAGGCACAAATAAACCACAAGCTAGTCAACGCTAAAGGTCATCTCGGAGTGTCTTATGTGGAGACATGTCACTATTTTCTTTAGTTCTCTTGTATATAAATGAGCTCGTGGAGTTATATATATATATATATATATATATATATATATATATATATATATATATATATATATATATATATAATAGGCCTACAACTCAGAGTGTTTCACACTCCTACAATTCAGGCTGTTCACAGTCCTACACTAAGCCTTTATAAAATAGACATACACTTAGATCTCAGTGAGATCCTACAAGATAGAATAAATGTTTGAGAAATTCGACTCAAAAGAAAAATTTTGAGTCTTCTTCTTTGGCTGAATCAACAGACAACCCTTCTTTAGCACATCTACAAGAAGATTATTTTTCAGATTTTATTCAGCCTTAACTGTGTTGTATCTAACAGAGTTCTTCTTCTTCAAGCTTGAGAAAGATTTCTTTTGTGTAGAATAGCAGGTTTGAAGATGATGATAAATTTGTTCTGCTCTGTTGGCCGTCTTTTGCGAAATTAGGGTTTAGAAAGATTGGCAAAAGTTTTTGTAAGAATATCACCAACTTCGATTTTATACATCGGTACCTGCAACGGTTATATCCCTCTTAGGAAAGCGACATGACCGACTTTAATGGTTGATTTATCTCAGGATATCAATGTCCGATCAATACGACGATTTTTGTCTTTTAGGACGCAATTTGTGTTGATTTCAATTAAGAATGGCGTCAACAGATTTGACACGATGTCAATTGACTTAGAATAATTTTTGAATCTCTGCATGCATTGAGAGGTCATATATATCTCGACAAATTAGAGCTTTGACAGTTAACTCTAAAAGCATTGAGTGAATGACCTTTACTCGACGCTTTTGTACTTAGCTAAATTTTGCTTAATGCTGAGGCTTTTGTCCTTTGACACCTTTTACTAAGATGGCGTCAAGTGTAAGTCCTTCACTTGACGTGTTTGTACTTAATCAGATTTTCTTTGAGAAGGCGTCGAGTGTAAGTCTTTCACTCAACGCTTTTGTACTTAGACTGATTTTACTGAAATGATGTCGAGCGTAAGTCCTTCACTCAGCACTTTTGTCTTTTACTCGACGCGTCGAGTGTAAGTCCTTCCGCGACCACCAACCTCGTGTTGCTCTCACCTATTTTAATTATATGCTGCCACATAATCCCATGTAAAAACCTCCTCATGCATGCCAATCCACGTGAACAATCTCATGTGGCCTGACAACTAAAATAATACAACCATATCCTTGTCATATTCCACGCAACCTCCCTTTTCATATTTCATGTATACCACCTCATTCCTCACATTTCCATCCAAGCTGTCACTCTTGATTTTATTGTAGCTGACATTCACGATTTTCATAAGGCCATCTTCATAGAGGCCACTTAATTAATCCATGGCCCACCTTCATTCATAATATGCCATATGTGTTGTACGCCTCCTCTTCTTCAGTGATTGCGGCCACATTCATGTGATGTTTCAAGCCTCTTGTTCAAGTTGTAGTTGATCCCTTCATGTGCCTATTCCCATTAGTGTGCCATCATTCTCTTTATAATCTCATGCACGTGAATTTTTATTATGGCTTCCATATATATATATATATATATATATATATATATATATATATATATATCCTCTCAAAACTGTGAGTCACACACATTAACTTCTCTTAAATATTTTCATCTTCAACTCTTCTTCTTCCCCTTCCAACTTTTCATGTGCCTCTCATATTCATGCATCTCTTTTCCTATATAAGGCCGCATGGAGCTATGGTTGATGATGACTACTGATTTAGAATTTGGAAAGATTTTTAGAGAGATTCTGGGAGCTTTTGTAGTGTTTTTATGTTCTTGCATTTCTTTTTTTCACTCTCTATTTCAAGTTTGAAATTTTACAATTTAATTTATATTATACTTAATTTCCTTTTATTTAGAAATAAAATCGCACTTCTCTTTTCTCTACTTTCCTTAATGTACAATCTTCAAATATTTTTCTCGTATCCTCATTTGTCATGAGTAGCTAAATCTTTAAAGCACTCGATCGAGATTAGCCGAGGAACAAAATGATCTTTTATTTTTAATCTACTTTCTTTTTCGCTTTCAACGAATGTTTAGGATTTACTCCTGATTTATGTTTAGTGATGTCATATTATCGATATATGATTTTCACTTCTGTTTTCGTATTATAGTAACCGAAAGGATTGTGCATACGAATCGATTGCTCACGGGTAAGGGGAGTTGAATGCAATCCTTGAAAAAGACGACGTAAATCTTCCGAATTGGAGTCAAATCCAATAACGGGGTTCACCACGTAAAACGAGTCTTAGAGATTTCGTTTTGAGAACGAAAGTTCGGTCGATCGACCTAAACTCAGTTGAGCATAACCTTCAAAGAGGTGCGTTCATATTTTGGAAATCTCGACGGTCCAAGCAATTTCATTAAAGTGGTTTAGGAATTTATTTTATTTTGATCATTTCGTTCCAAGGCGAATCAAGATCGAGTGTTAACCTTCTTAATATTGAATTAATCATCTTTTAATTGTGATTGTCCTTTTATTTGCATAAACCAACCCAAAATATCTATTTGACAAGTTAATAGTGAAACCTTAAAGTAGAAGTAATCGACGCGCCCTGCTTTTATTATGACCTTTATTTTTCATGTCCTATACTATAATAATTATGTTTGCCTTTGTCGAATATAGAATCGAAATTATTTTTTTTATCTGAAATTTTTTCCATCAGTTTAGTTTCATTTGAAGTTTCTTACACAACTTTTCCTCCTTAAACAATCTCTAAACAAAAGTCTAACCAACCCTAAGTGTCAACGTCATAGCTATAATGTGATGCAACCCCAATAATAATGACCCCCTAATGATACGATTTCTAAACAAATATCGCAAAGGATGACATCCCACAATAGTCATGGAGATGGTGTGAGACGTGACAATGGAAGGAAATGTCAATGTGAGAACTATCTATTTACTTTATGTATTTTTGTTAATTACTGACATTACTACTTTAAAACATACAAAATAGATATGTTGCATGTAAAATCATGGATTTCCGAAATCACTGATACATAAATCGCTATAGTTATGTATAGTCTTGTACGAAGGCAATCAAACGATTAAAGTTCTGAGAGGATTAATAAATTAATAACTCATATGTCTTAATGCATTACATATGATTAACATAAACGTAAATGTGTCGACGTATGACAATGTTAAGGGTATAATAGACGCTGAATCCACATAAATGATATGGATGGTTTGCCAAATCTGTTGGCCGAAAGACGTAGACATGTGTTGAACGTACTGATTTGAAACACTGAAAACCCCAGAAGGGTCGGGCCCAAAGATTGAAATACTGATCATTATACTGTTACATCTACCCTTAACATTTCCTTTAAAGTACAAATAAAGAGTTAAATTGTTGTCTTACAATTGAAAACACTTCTTATCATTATATTGTATACAGTTAAGCATGGTAGTATACATTTTTATATAATGTTCTTTATAAGCTTTCAATGTTAGAATTGTACAGAACACTGCTTCCTTGTTTTATTTTTATGCACGATTAAATGATTATTTTATACTGCATATTATGTCATATAACCTTTCTTGTTTGCCTGTAAAACAGATTAAAGTGGTAAGTTCTTGCTTAGTCTTTACAAAAGACTAGTGGTTTAAATCTCTAACATTTTTAAGCACATAGAAACCACAAGCTAGTCAGCGCTAAAAGTCATCTCGAAGTGTCTTATGTGGAGACATGTCACTACTTTCTTTAGTTCTTTTGTATATACATGAGCTCATGGAGTTATACATATGTATATGTAGTGTTTTGTTAAGGCTATGTTGGTTGTTGGGGTTTTATGTTTTGTATGGGTGCAGGGATGGTAACCACTATGGCTAGAACATGTTATATATATGTATGTATGTATGTGTGTGTATGTGTGTGTATATATATATATAAGCTTGTACATGTATTTACTCATTGTGAATGATGAATGAAAATGTGGTAAATGCTTCATAAAATATTGATTTGATATTATTATTGATTGTGACGGACTACGGGCCGTTACATTTTGGATCCATTTTCGAAGAAAAAGTTGTTTTTTTCACAACTGATTTTCGACAGTCGAAATTGCCAACGTCCAACGACAATGAAGATCCAAACACACTTTTGCGACATTTTGAATCTATTATTGCCATGAGAAATTTGACTGGAATCCTAAAGCATCGACTTTTCTTTGCCATGTTGGAGGGGTTAGCAATCGATTAGTTCTTTGGTTTGCCGGCCATAAGCATCACCAATTATGAAGAGTTGAAAAATAGGTTGACTTCAATTTTTACTTGCTCAAAAAGATTGAAGCGCGAATCACGCCATTTGTTGATATTTGTTAGGGAAAAACAGAGTCCTCGAGGGACTATTTTACTCGATTCCTAAGGACCAACATCGGGGTGAGCTTTGCAGATGACAACATCTCGCAAGTCGCTCTGAGACGAGGACTTGGCGATGGATTTTTCAAATACCGGCTGAATGTTCTCCCACCAATTAACAAAGTTTTACTAAATCTCAGAGCTCTATAGTCGGCACATGGATGCCAAAGAAAGTGTGATTGTTCCCCTTCATCGACTTGGTCCTCTCGCACAACCTCGACCACCACCTTAAAAGTGAGAAGAAGATAGTCGTCGGCTTGGTCATCCCCAACAGTATCACTGTAGTGATTGTGATGCACCACCAACACCACAATAGGTTCATCATAATTGTGTTCGTTCGTAGGTTCACCCTAACCTCTACCACATTGTCACATGAATCTAACAATTCATCACAAATCATTAAGAGAGTCGTGGATACTAATGACCACATGAATAGATGTTCTCATGACATGAAATAACAATACAAAAGGTCTAGAGACATCTTCACATTAATCATAACGATGGGAGGTCTAAGATCATCCCATGTACAGTTTATGTTTAGTGTTATAGGTTCATCTCTTGTCCAAAACCACAATATATTATTGAAGTCTCACATGTCCCTGATACCTGTAAACAAGCCCTATGTGGCTATAATATAAATTTAAGGAGCCCCCACATGACTCTAATATCATTACAATGATCTAACCATAATGTATACATTTTATACGACCTCACGAGCAATAAACATTAATTTTAGTCTAATTATCTTCTCGTCATGGAAACCTCACTTTGTCACAATCCATCAGCTTAAGCTTATAACGAACCAAAAAAGTTCATACCTTCCACTAATTAATGAGAGAAGACTCTCTTAATGCAAGAAAACAAAGGCACGTGCAAGCAAACAATTCTAAGACCGGAGGAAGAGATCGTTACCCTTGAAATCCTCTTTAGAGCCATGGAAGGCTTCCATAAATAGGGAGAACATAATCGTAAGGACGAGATCTATCTACTATCGAATACGGTTCGTCGATCGGGTTTATGGTTCTTCGCCGACGCCTCTTTATTCTTCTCGATCTCCTCTTCTTTCTCCTCTCCTCTGACCTTAAGTGCGATAATTTAAAGATGTAAACGAGGGATTAAACCTCCTCATGACAACCTAGAGTTCCCAAAATATTTGCTCACAGTTGGATCCAAAATCGCATATCAAATGGCTCAAAAACAGACTTATTTCTCTGCTTTTCGCAAAGTGCATGCTACGGTTACACGACGTGTAACAAGGTGGGTATCACCTTTCCGCCATAATTCCACTATCAGGTGTATGTAGGAACACATAAATCAATGTACGCCAAAAACATTCATGACACATCCTGGTTATACGGCGTGTATCAGGCACATGTGAAATCAGGTGAAGGCACGCTCGGTCATATGCTCGGGCATGTAAATAGTAGAAATGCGTAAAGTATTGAGATTTCCTCTGTTGTGTCGCCTTCCACTTACCCTAATATCCCCATGTTCCGCCTGCCACCTATGCGTTCCCTTGCCTAGGATCGACGTTTTGTCACTCGCCACTTTCTCAGCTTTCCCCCCCGGGCCCTTCGATGTCTCCGGGGACCAGTGCTGGCATGTGGCCTCTTCGACTCTTTTGAATTCCAAGACTCTCGTCCACATTGTTCCCAAGCACAACAGAGTGACTCCAACGGAGGCAGAACTACTAGAGAAGATATCAATTAAATTTTCACCCGATTTATCTTCTATTATTCATGTCCTCATTCTCTTGAAATATAGGTTGTTGAATAAGATCATCGTGAGTGATAACACGTAGACTACATATTTCAGGATCCTGAGTAAGAACTCCCGTGAAATATAAGTTGTTAAATAAGATCATCGTGGGTGAGAACTCGCGAACTACATTATTCAGGATCTCGTGAGTAAGAGCTCTCGTGATGTTCTACATGAGTAAAAACTCATGAAATAAATATATAAGAATATTGCGAGTATGAGTTCGCATAAGAGCACCTCACAGAGCATGGATTTGCGAAGTATATGCTTTCTCATCACGACAAATTCAACATAAACAAGATTTACAGAAATAGACGCCAAGCTAATTATCTAAGAATCCAAAGTTGAATGCTAGAGGCTACCGAATTGAATACCAGAGGCAACCCAATTGAATACCCGAGGCTGCTAAGCGCTGAATGCATAAGGCCGTCGAGCCGAAGGCGTGAGGATGCTGAGCTGAAGGCTATCGATCTGAATAGATGGAGTGAAGTCGTCAAGCTAAGCACTTGAGATATTTTCCTTAAGTGTCCGTTCGACACGCAAGAATTGGCATTCTAGAATTGATTTTGGTTTCTAGAATGTCAATTCCTGTGTTCGGTACGCAAGAAATAAAATGGAATTGGTTTTCTATCCTAAAACCATGGATATTCTATTAAACCTAATATGCTGGTCCGTGAAAACCTTACCTCGCGCTAGGTTTTTCCTGGCTTCTACTTTTCTGTCGCAGCCCGTGCTTCCGCCTTCCGCTTCATCACGCGCGGCGCATCCCGACGGTCGGTCGCTCGATGGTAAGTTTTCTGCCACTTTCTTTCTTTATCCTCCTCTTCTTTGGCTTCCTCTTCATCTCTCTCACAATTTTTTTTCTGCAGGTCTCTATCTCTCCGGCTCCACTGTAGCGCTGCAAAGATTAGGTTTGCTATTTTCTTCTTCTTTTTAATGTCAATAGATCGGTACCTCACTTCTCCTATCCTGTAGTTTCAAGCATTGATTTTTCTTGTTCTTTTTTCAATGAATGTTGTTGGAACGATGGATTTTTTCATTGATTCAATTCCGACATGTTTACACAATTTTAATTTTTCACAATTTCAAGCTTCCAACCTTCTGCTCTGTGCGTCTGTATTGTGGCTGCCTCAGCCCTTCTAGGCACCCTCTCCACTTCATGCTGGTGTCGACTACTCGAGTCTCGCTCAGTTTGATCCCACTTGAGCTTAAGCTTGGCACGAGCCCAGCCCGAAATGCCGTGTTTTTCATAATAAACAAGTCGGATACGAGTATATTTCAGTTTCATCTAAACTCTTCAATTATTGCCATAAAATGTCATGTTCAACCTCTCTTCATGTGCAGAAAATAAGAAATAGTTGTGTTTTGAATGTAGATATTGTACTACCTTGATGCTAGAAAAGTTGTCATGGGCAGCATTCTCACCATTGGATGCATTCCTTATCAAACATCCCTAACTCCAGTTGATGAAACTGGCTGTGTCTCGATAGAATCTCCTTCTGACCTTTATGATATGTACATGAATGCAATTATTACACCACCTTTTTCATTGATTTTTTTTTTCATTTTAACTTTAGGTACAATGAATACTAGTGAGTTGCAGAAGAAACGTAGGAGAGATATCATCATATCGTCGTCAGTCGCAACTACTCTAGGGGCAACTGTAGTTGTATTGAATTCGATTCCTAAACAACCAACATATGTAGCAGACAAAGATGTCCTTCGTAATATTTTATTAACACGCTTATATACTGGAAAAGAAATAGATTGCTTCAACCAGTTACGTATGGGTAAAACACCGTTTAATGAGCTGTGTAATATTCCACGTGCAAAAGGCTATGTATGTGACACAATATATTTCGACCAAAGAAGCTGTTGCTTTATTTTTATACATATTAGGGCACAACGAAAAGTTTCGAGTTGTTGGACATACATATATGCGTTCGATTGATACTATTAGCAGACACTTCAATACTGTCCTTCGGTGGATTATAAAACTTTCAAGGGACTACATCAAATTGCCCGAATCTCGAGTAGAACCAAGCTCAAGATGGTTTGTGGACTGTATTGATGCATTATATGGAACACATATTCAAGTAGTCGTTCCGGTTGAAGATCAAGGTAGATTTCGCAATCGGAAACAAGCTATCACAACAAATGTACTTGGTGTTTGTGACAGCAACATGAAATTTCTATATGTACTACCTGGCTGGGAAGGTTCAACATCTGATTCTAGAGTACTACGAGATGCATTAGAGCGAGACGTTCGCTTCGAAGTGCCAATTGGTAAAATTACTAATAAACTCTTTTTTTCAAGAATAAGCATGGAGACATGAATGTATATTAATTTATTATTTTTTGCACTACCTAGGAAAGTATTACCTTGTAGATGCTGGTTATACAAATGGTCCATGATTTATTGCCCCATATCGATCGACGCGTTACCATCTGAAGGAGTGGTCACATCAGGGTAATAACCCAACAAACTACAAAGAACTATTTAACCTGCGACATGCAAAAGAAAGAAATGTTATAGAGAGAACCTTTGTATTGTTGAAGAAACGATGAGTCATTATACGACAACCATCATTTTTCAACATTAAAGTTTATGTTTGCGATGTCACACTTGTTGAATGACAACTAGTATGAGATTATGAAACCTAAGTTTCATTTTTGACGAATGACAAGTACAGGTCGACAACGCATGTTGCATTTTACATAATTTTTTAGTGGAGAAGAGATTAGAATGTGATGCACAACTGTTGAATGAGGTTGATTCAGAAATACTCCAACAGTGCCTAGGAGAAGAGTTCTATGATTACGTAGACATTGTTAGTACAATCCAAGCCACACAAGATTGGACAAATTTTAGGGACACACTCACTATAAATATGTTCAACGAATACCAGAGTCGTTGATAAATATTTTGTTTTGACATTGAACGTATGTTGTAGTGGTGAACCGAAGATTAGTGTAGTTTTTTTTTCATGTTAAAGTTTCTACTGATCTTAGTTTTTGATACTTGTTTCATATATTGTTCCATGTTAAAGTTTATACTTGCTTCATATATTGGTCATATAGTGTTTCCTGTTTAAGTTTTTATCATGAAGATGAGCTCAACAAAAGTTGGTGGTAGGACCGAGCGGTCCTACATGCATTGGACATCTGAAATGGATATTACTCTGTCGAATGCACTGTTAGAACAACACAGTTTGGGTCATAAAACTCCAAATGGGTGGAAGAGTGTGGCTTTGACAGCTGCCATTATTGCACTCAAATAAATTTACGGCATAGAAACAAGCAAGGAAAAGTTAACAGCCCGTCTAAAAACTTGGAACAAATACTACATCGAGGTTAGCGCAATGCTGAACACGTCAGAGTTTGGATGGGACTGGGAAAGGAGCATGGTGAAGGTGGACAGTGAGTAAGTATGAGCAAATTATGTGAAGATAAGTTATTTTCTATTAATTGATATATTTAAATAGGTTGTGTAATTGATTTTTTTTAATTGTAAATTATTCTTTGATTTGTATTATTGCAGACCCATCATTCAGTGAAACATTATAGAGATAAAGTTATGGTGAATTGGTCGGATTTGACTGTGTTATGCGAGACTGATAAAGCGACTGGTAGTCATGCTGCGACCGCATTAGAGGCGGAAAAGGCGATAGATGCAGAGTCCATGACAGAAAAAACAACTAGTATACATGAGCCATATAGAGTGGATGGAGAAGGAAGCAGTAGAAGGAGGAGAAATCGATCCGGACAAAATGACTCAGTAGCAATGGCCATAGAAAAATTGGTACTCTGTGCAAGGAGCAGTGGGGACCATGTCTCCTGGTGACGTTGATGAAATTTATGTTACACTTGCTCAGATGATTGATTTAGAAGAGTCTGATTTTCTCAGGGCCTTGAATATACTGTGTCATGATAGTGTCAAACGTGGCATATTCAAGAGACTGCCCGACAAGTTGAAAGACACATGACTACGAATGCAATTTGATCGCTAGTTTCATACTACTTCTAAGCGATGAACTTTTTAACTATATCATTTGATGTTTATGTACTTTTATTTGTGGACAATGCGTATGAATTAAATCGTTTGCAGTGTTTATGAATTTCAGTTTTTATTAGTACTTTGATTTTATGATTAAATTTTGAATTTTTTTTTTTTAAAAAATATATTCGGAAAGCCAATTCCATCGTGCAGCCGAACAACTTTTATGTATGAATATCAATTCTGTTCACTGAATTACATTCTGCAGTCGAACAACCGAATTAGTTTTCTGCACACAACCAATACCTGCAGATATTGATTTTCTGTCCAAAACCAATTTCATAAAGTCAACACCACGTGATACCATAGAAAACGTTTTTATCATCCCTCTTCTCTTTCTGCGACCGCAGTTGTGAAACAGTGGCAGATCTGACGCCGATGGATCTACCGGTATCCGACCTGGCCCCCATTAAAGACGCCGTTGCCTCTTTCTCTTGCTCCCACTGCGACGCCGAGGCCGTCCACAAGGTTGCCCAGGTCCTTCTCCCCGGTCTCGCCACCGCCTGCATTGATTCCACCGCCGGCGATTTCTTCCGCACCCCTGCCTTCGTCGCCGTCGACCTTCGCAAAGAGATGGTCGATTACCTTAATCTCCGCAGCGAAACCTACATCTCCAACCTCCTCCTCCTCGCACAAGCCTCCCCGGACGCCCCCGACCTCCCACCCGACGAACCCGCCGACATCGTTGCTGACTTAATCGAAGACTTTGCCGCCTCCAAACGTAACATCCTCAGCCGCGTCTCCGGCTGGATTCTCAGCGACAGCCGAGAGGACAAGATCGACGAATTTGTTCACGAGATGGAGACGAATCGCTTCTGGATGATCGATCGCCGCGAGGCCGTCGCCGAGATCCTTCTCCGAAACCTAGATTACAAGAATGAGTCCCATTGCTCAATGAGATTTGAGGACGAGGGGCAGCTGGTGGAGCATATGGGAGGGTGCACCTTTCGGCCTGTGGGTTGCGCTAACGAGGGGTGCAAGGTGAAGTTCAGCGCGTTGCATGCGGAGCACCATGACTCAGTCTGCGCCTACAAGGTTTTGCCCTGCGATCAGAAATGCCCGGAGATGATAATGAGAAGGGAGATGGATCGGCATTGCGTCACTGTGTGCAGGATGAAGCTGATGAATTGCCCCTTTTATCAGGTCGGATGCCGTTTGCCTATCCCGCAGTGTATGCTTGAGCAGCATTGCAGGGATCAGCTGCAGACGCACATGATATCAGTTCTTCCACTTGTTCATCGTGGAGATGAGAGGTCAGAAGATGACTGGAGAGAGCGTGCCGAGGCCCTGGAAAAGGTATTTTTCCCATTTTGTCTGTCATCTGCTATGCCTGTATGATGCCATTTCAGTTGAATCTGATAAGCCTAAACTGAATATGAAAAAAACATTTTCAATACGGGTGCGTTCGTTTGGTGGGTTTTCTAAGGAGGGAATTGGTTTTGACCAAAACCAAAAGTTTGTGGGTTTTGAAAATGGGTCAAAATCGTTCGTTTCTTGTTGGTTGGAGAGGTTTCGAGGTAGAAAGAATTTAGAATATCTACTTTTCATCTTCTTGTCGGAAGTGGAGGAGGGCGGCTTGCGATGTTGGCAATGTCTACTGAAATGGAGCGATCTTTGTCGTTCCCATCTGGGAAGAAGATGGATAGGAGGACGGTGAGCGCTTGACAGAGGAGTAGGCGCTTCATCTTTAGCAAAGGTTTGGAACGATGATGAACAGTGTGGGTGCAGAAACCTCAGGGAACATCGACGAAGGTCAAATGGACGATCTAAGAAGATGAACAACTTTGCGGTTCTGGTGGGTGAAGAAATCTAGTTTTAGCGATCTAAGAAGATGAACAATGCCAAAACCGACCTAAATAGGTGTCTTTTGGTGATAAAAAGATTTTTCAAAGACCAAAACCCATGGGGTTTGGGGCAAAGCCAATCCCCTCCCTTAAAATAAGCAAACAAACACAAGAATTGGAATGTCATGGGTTTTGGTCAAACATCATCATCCAAAACCCATAGATTTTGCGTGAATGTCAATTCCTCCCTAAAAACGTCAAACGAACACAAGAATTTGAATTGAGATACCAAATTCCAATTTCTTCCCTCCAATCACTGCGAAACGAACACAACCTACATAAAAATATGTGATGCTCTTGTTATAGTGTGTGGATAAGAAGGGAATAAAATTGGATGAGGAACAAACGTTTACTATGTTTCAACCAATAAATTTTCAACTCTTAGATGAGGGGAGTCTTGGCGCACCAGTTAAGGTGTTACCGTGTGACCTTGAGGTCACAGGTTCGAGTCCTGGAAGCAATCTCTTGCAAAAATGTCGGGTAAAATCTGCCTATATGTCACCCTTATAGTGGGACCCTTCCCCGCACCCTCGCTGCTCGGGGATACTTTGTGCACCGGGATGCCCTTTTATAAAAAATATAATATCAACTATGGTACTAATTATTAGGCAGCGTGAATCAACTATGATACTAATTATTAGGCAGTGTGAATCAAAGGAGACCAAAGTGATCAATTCACCAATGTTCAAGCCAATTTCAAAAATAAAAGCTTATTAGTATTTCTACACCGAGATATAATTATTATTCGACATTGTGATAAAATAATATACTTAGCTCACCTAAATAGTTATAATATTAATTTTTCTTTCTATGTGACATGCTATACGAGCTCATGGCTTTATAAAAATTCAATATATGCACAAGAATAGGTTTTAAAGGTTTAACATCATACAATACAACTATAAAAGATCATCCCGGTGCACAAAGCATCCCCGGGCAGTGAGGGTCCGAGGAAGGTTCTCACCACAAGGGTGAAATGGAGGCAAACCTTACCCTTCATTTTTGCAAGAGGCTTCTTCCAAGACTCGAACCCGTGACCTCAAGGTCACGTGACAACACCTTAACCGGTACGCCAAGGCTCCCCTTCACCATATAATACAACAATAAACAACAACAACAAACCACAACACTCGAGCCTTTATCCCACTATAGTGGGGTCGGCTATATGGATCCTTTGTTGCCATTGTGCCCTATCTTTTGTCATAATCTCACTAATGCCTAAGTACATCATGTCTTTCCTTATTGTTTCATTCCAAGTCTTTATTGGTCCACCCCTCCCTCAATTAACATGCCTAGTGACTAGACTCTCGCAACGCCTAATTGGTGCCTCTAATGGTCCCCTTTGTACGTGTCCAAACCATCTTAGACGAGCTTCTCACATCTTCTTATCCCTGATACATTCATTCCTAATTTTATCCAATCTTGTGTGTCCACACATCCACCTAAGCATTCTCATCTCCGCAACTCCCATTTTTTGCTCATATACACAATTCACTACCCAAAACTCAGAACCGTAGAACATCGCGGGTCTAATTGCAGTACGGTAAAACTTGCCCTTAAGTTTTAGTGGTACTTTATGATCACATAAGATCCCTGACGTGCCTCTCCACTTCAACCAATCCGCTTGGATTCTATGTGTCGCATCTTTATCAATACCTCCATATTTTTGAACTATCGATCCAAGATATTTAAAACACTCACTACGAGAAATATCTTAATCATCCAACTTAATAACAAAGTCATCCATCCTTCTTTTACTGCTAAATTTAAGCTCCATATACTTCATTTTTTCCCTGCTCAACCTAAAACTCTTCTTCTCTAAAGTATCTCGTCAAGATTCAAGTTTTGCGCTTACACCCTCGCGCGTCTCATCAACCAAAACGATATCATCCGCAAACAATAAATACCAAGGTATTGCTTGTTGGATGTCTGGTGAGCTCATCTAAGGTAAGGGTAAATAGATAAGGGCTTAAAGCTGAATCTTGATGTAAGCCAACAGTGATAGAGAATTCCCGTGTTAATCCTCCAGATGTCCTTACCCTTGTCACTGAATTTGTATACATATCTTAGATTATGTCAATATGATACATTTACACCTTTCTTTTCTAAGACTCTCCATAAGTTCTCTTTTGGAACTCTATCATAAGCCTTCTTAAGATCAATAAATAACATATGCAAATTGTATAATACAACGATACAAGTAAAAAATCAGGGAACAATGAGCTTCATAAATTTAACTTTTAAAAGCTGGGATAGATCAAAGTGATCGTGAAGACGATGAGTTGAGTTCTCAGTTACTAGTGCGGTATATGATTCACCTGCATCAATATTGGAAGAGAGAAAATAGCGTGTGCATAGTTCGAATGGAGAATTACATGCATAATGCCGAGGATGCACTTGATCACTCACAACTATGCTCAATAAAAAAATCGCGCACTTGAGCACGAGTGAGCTTAATTGCACGTGAAGGAGTGTATGCTTAGTCACTATGCACGCATGTGCTCTATTCAGGCTGCACACACTATATATTCTCTAATGGAATATATTTCCTAATTCTTATTGTATAGATTTTTTAAATACGCAGACATTTAAGAGAACATTCTTTTGCTCAGGATTATTGAAAGAATTGATTTCAAGATGTCCTAAACACCAAAGGGGGGGTGAATAGGTTCAATTCTTTTTTCTTAAGACAGATAATCGTTTTACTGTTAGATCACAGATTATTCAGCACAACACAGTTCATAGCACAGAATAAACAACACAGCAACACAGAAGACACAGTTTTATAGTGGTTCCCCAAGTGATGGGTACATCTACTTTCCCCCTTCGCCTATCTAACAGTGTACTAGATTCGACCTAACTTCTTTTTTCCTTCTCAGATACACAGATCTTACAACTCAGAACCTTGAAAGGTCCCTACAGCTCAGACTTCAGCAAGTCCTACAACTCAGATCCTCCCAGAGAATCCTACCTCAGAGTGAGTCCACACTCCTACAGCTCAGACAATTAAGCCTTACCTCAGCCTCTTCCCAGACCTACAACTCAGAGAACTTAATCTCCTACCTCAGGCACTCAGCCCTACCTCAGACTTTATAAATTTAGGCTTACAACTCAGAGGAATAATCCTTCTACATTCAGATCTGTAAAAGATCCTACAAAAATTGAAAATAAAGAGAATAATTTTTTCACCCAGATAGAGAGAGAAAGGGTGAAGGCTTCTTGATCAGTTCTTGATAGATCTGACCACTCTAGAATCAACCTGTCTTAGCTTCTTCAAAGCTTCTTGAATCTGAACAAAGTAAGGTTGATCTTCTTGAAGTTGGAGATGATCCTCAATCCAGCTTCTTCTTAATCAGATGTGGTTCTGATTTCTTCTTGTAGATTGTTCAGGATCTGCCCTCTCTGGATGAAGACTTCTCTCCTTGTTGTTGGCTTTTTCTCTCCTTGGATTCTTCCAGCACCGGACTTCTTCTATCTGATGACAGAACACATCTTTACATAGGCTTCATCCGAAGTTACCGGCTGATCTGATTTATAACGACCTTCTGACAGCTCTGACAGAAACAACAGCTGTGTTGATCATGACAGTTGTCAAGTCTCCAGTCATTATATCTGATACTTCAATGAACTTCAGTTCAGCAGCAAAGTGTCGAGACAATACTGCAAATGTGTCGACACAAATAGTTCATGTGTCGACACAATCCATGGTGATGTCGACACAGCTTGCATAATGTCGACACGACACTTCTTTATCTTCTTGACATAGGTTCTGCAGAATGTGTCGACACAAGTCCTGTGTGTCGACACAATCACTTCTTGTCTTGACATAGTTGCCTTCAACAAAAATTCTGGTGTGTGTCGACACAAGTCCTGTGCATCGACACAGTTGTTGTAGACTGAGCTTTCTGTGTGTCGACACAAGTCCTGTGTGTCGACACAGTCTTTGTCGACAGAATCTCTGTGTGTCGACACAAGTTCTGTGTGTCGACACAAACTGGCTCCTGGTGTCGACACAGTCTTTGTTGACAGAATCTCTGTGTGTCGACACAAGCTGTCTCCTGGTGTCGACACAACCTTTCCCATGTGTCGACACAATGCTTCTCAAGTGTCGACACTTGTACTTAGAAAATTTTCTTTTATTTTCTTAACCTGCACATGGAAACTCAACACCATATCAAATACACCTTGATGAATATCATTGAGTTAGATGAGGCTTCTCCAAATCTGGTACACATATTCCAATGTACCCAACAATCTCCCCCTATTTGGAGAATTCATAACCCTTAGTCAATGATATACATCACTTATAATAAAACAAAGATTATGATGTATTAGAGCATTATTCAGACAGGTTAATATATAAACAAAACCAACATATTATATCATCACAGTATATGATAACATATAAAGAACATGAATCAATGTTTTATTTTAACTACAAAATATTTCTGAACAACAGATTACATAGATTGTAAAACTAAAGATTACAAAGTTCTCAAATCTAGCCAATCTATTATAGGGCTGATCAGGCTCCTTGATTACAATGTCTTTGCCAGACTGAATCCTTGCTTGTACACTAGCTTCAATGTCTTCAGCTGACTTCTTTCCTTTAAGATCCTTCTTCTTGAGTTCTTCAGTTTTAACTTTTTGCCTTTCAAAATAATGATAAAACTTAAGAAAGTATTTTGTTGGCTCCACAACAGTAGCAGGTATTTTTCCAGCTTTGAGATCCTTCTAAACTGAAATATGACATCTTGCCTCTTCTGATACTTACTCCATTCTTATTCTGAGTATCACTTGCCCATATCATGCATGTTGTCTTTGACTGCTTGCCAGACAGTGAGAATTATATTCCAGGAAGTGAGACTCCATTTCTCAAAATCAGGTTTTAGTTCAGCCTTCTCTCTAAACCTTTTCTTAGAAAGTTGAGCTTCTTGCTCTCTTTTCAAGGCTGCTTCAGACATCTCAACTTTCTCAATAACCACATTCTGAACCTCCTGTGGAGGACTGTACATTTGTTGAACAACAGCTTGAATTCCTTCAAAGTCAGCAGGTGGATAAATGATTTGAGCCACTTCCTGCTGAGCACCTTCATTGTAAGCAGTTTGAATGCCTGACTCAGCTGTGTTGTCATCATCACACAAGGGTGGATATCCAAGAATGGCTCTGATAGTATTAGTTATCCATTTAACATGTTCAGAGCCTGCATTGACTAACAATCTCTCCCTTTTATGACTTCTCGTTCAACATGGTCTCTTAGATCATCCTTTTAGAACCTTATCTGATTAGCTAGATAATTTGTTCCTTGTAGAATGCTCTGAACTTCAGCAGCTGATCTGAAATGATCTTTTGAGAGTCTTGAATAGCAGTGCTAATATCAGTCAAATTTGCTTTGAGAAGTTTATCAAACTCAGTCTTGTCTTTAGCAATGTTTGCAGTTAAAGCAGTTGCTGTATTCTTAAGTTCTGTGACAATCACATTGTGAGATTCAGTAAGATTGTCATTCATTCTTATTTGATTTTCCAAAACATAACCTTGTTTGATTGTTATATCATCTATCTGTGTTTTGGCTTCCACTTGTTGTTTGGCTAAATAAACTACATCATTACCTCCCTTATGTAAGCAATATGTCATCTCTTTTTTATGCTGATTTACTTCAAATCTGATAGATTTGATATCTTGAGGCAAAGTAAATTAGAGTTCCTTATGACTTTCATCTACATATTTCTCAAGAGCTGCTCTTTGCTCATCCATCTTAACTTGCAGTTGCACTAGGAGGGAACTGAAGTCTACTGCAGGTGATGGAGTTTGTGGAACAGCTTGCAAGGCTTTCTTATAGCCAGAGCTCCTCTTTCTGAGTTCCACAAGCTTTCTCTTCTTGGCCCTAGAGGCTGCTTCATCTTCTGAAGTTTCTGAGGAACTTGCTAAGTCCACAGTGTCTTTTGGACTAGAGGGCAACTCCTTCTCAGTTCTTGGCTGCTCCCCCTCAGTCCTTGCATCTTGTATGTCAGGAAATAACTCTTCTAGAGTTACCTCTTGGTTTATTTGAACAGGAGGAATAGCTTGCTCTTTCTCAGTAGATTTTCCTCCTTCAAAGTCAACAGTATCTTCTATGGTAATGTCCCGATCTGGGACATGGTCTTGGATATTTATCAACATCAGGCAGGAGCACATCCAGTGCATCATTCACAGTATCCACAACAGTTTGATTGATGTCTTGAACTGCCTCAAGTATTGATTGAGTTGCTGCTTCACTGTCCAATGCAGCTGCGTGGACAGGTGTCTCTTGCTCATGAGCCCCCCTTGAAGGTAATACCTCTTGTTGAGCTGAAACTGTAGAAAGCTCATTGACTCCCCCTTGATGAGGCTCTTCCTGTACCTGATCCAGGTGGATGTTGCTTTCTGGAATCTGCTCCTCCTGCACCCAACCATCATCTACAGTCTCTGGAGTAGGTAATTTTCTAGCAGTCTCTGGCCTTTCCTCATCTGAGCTGAAGACCACCTCTTCTTCTGAATTACTGGAAGATTCAGCTGTCTTGTGGGTTGGTTTCTTCTTTGGCTGTATCTGTTTTATTTGTTTCTGTGGTGTAGAAACATCCTTAGTCAGGATCCTTTCCCATTTGGATAGTATTCTCAAATCCATTCTTCTCATATGATTGATCCTAGATCCTGCAATCTGATTCATTACTTCAGAAATATTTTCAGCCAGATATAGACTTAGTATTCTGCCTAGATTAGGTTTTTTTAAACTTTCCTTGATCTTTTCAAAGATCACAACAGATCAGTTGGTTTTGACCTTGAAGATGACTCTGGTCATTAGATTGAACATGTAGGCAGATATCCTTTCATGTCCTCCTGGTTTGCACAGAATTACTTTTCCTATAATTTCAGAAAGAAATTTTCCATGGGAGTTCATTCCCTTTCTCAGCATAGAAGATCCAATCTTGGTGGTGGGATCCAGTCCACACCATTTGAGTGCTTCTCTGGTCATGGAAGATACTATTTCATCGTCTTCTTGAACCCTTGGCAAGTGTAGTGTCTTGCTCAAACTCTTCAGGGTGAGTTTGACCTTGGTTCCTTAAACAGATGACTTAATTTTCAGGCCCGTCGAATCCAGTGTTGCTGTTGTGTAAAATTCAAGAACCTCCTTCTTCCAAATCTTGGTAGGTTCTGAGACCAAGTATTCTAAGCCATTTTCTGTGATTAGGGTAATCACAGCTTTGATGTCTCTAGATCCACTCGCAAATGCATCACGAAGTAGTTCATAGACTTCGTTGATGTTGTCTTCCAACTTTGGCGCCATGAGTGATGAGAGAGAGAAGAAAAGAGATGAAGGTCTGTCGACACTAAGGATTAGGTCTCGAGAATGTTGAGAGCGTAGTCGACAAGGGTTTACTTCCACCTATTTATATGTTTCTAAATAAAGAAAGTCAAAAGGCAGGTTGAAATAAACCTATTGTGTCGACAATGTTGGGATTGTGTCGACACAAACTACTAAAGTCTCGACAGAGAATTAATATACTATGCGTCACACCAATGACGATGTGTCGACACAAATAATCTTAAGAGCTTACACTAAACTCTGTGTGTCGACACAGACGACTGTATGTGTCGACACCAACATTTAAGTGTCATGATAGCTATGTGTCGACACCAAATTCTAAGTGTCGACACAATCTTCTGGATGTGTCGACAGAATTTTCTTATGTGTCGACACCATCTTCTAAGTGTCGACACCTTTATCTTTAAGTGTCGACATACATTTACTTAGTCAAATTTGTCATTCTTATTCTATGTTCAGCATGCCTAATTCAATTTTAAAATAATTGAATTTAGTTTCATCCAGTGGTTTGGTGAACATGTCAGCAATTTGAAAATTAGTATTGACAAATTCTAAACTAATATCTTATTTTTCAACATGATCTCTAAGGAAATGAAATCTTATTTCTATGTGCTTAGTTCTGCTATGTGAAACATGAATTCTAGCAATAGAAATGACACTAGTAGAATCACAAAATAATGATATTCTACTTACCTGGATTCCATAATCTTCAAGTTGATGTTGAATCCATAATAGCTGAGCACAGCAGCTGCCTGCAGCAACATATTCAGACTCAGCTGTGGAAATAATCACACTTGTCTGCTTTTTACTGCTCCAAGACACTAATCTTCTACCTAAAAACTGACATGTGCCAGTAGTACTTTTCCTGTCTTCTTTGCATCCTTTAAAGTCTGCATCTGAATACCCAGTCAGTAGAAAATCTCTTTTCATAGTGTATCAAAGGCCAAGATTTGGTGTTCCCTTAAGATATCTCAAAATTATTTTGACTGCAGTATAATGAGACTATTTAGGGCAAACTTGATATCTAGCACAGACACATGTAGCATACATGATGTCTGGTCTACTAGCAGTTAAGTATAAAAGAGAGCCAATTATCCCTCTATACAAAGACTCATCTACAGGTTTCCCTGCATCATCTTTGCCTATAGACATACTTGACCCCATTGGAGTTCTAATGGTGGAGGCTGACTCCATGCCATACTTCTTAATCAACTCCTTGGTGAACTTAGACTGGGATATGAACAAGTCATCATCAGTCTGTCTAACTTGGAGTCACAAGAAGAATTTAAGCTCATCCATACTGCTCATCTCAAACTTCCCTTGCATAAGTTTGACAAACTTTCTACAAACGTTGTTTTTTGTTGATCCAAAGATAATGTCATCAACATATATCTGAACTAGGATTATCTTGCCTTTTAATTTTCTAAGGAATAAAATTTTGTCTATTTTCCCCTTGAGAATTTGTTCTCAATGAGGAATGTAGACAATGTTTCATACCAAGCCCTAGGGGCTTGTTTCAAACCATATAGTGCTTTCTTAAGCCTATAAACATAATTAGGATAGAGAGAATCAACAAAACCTGAGTGCTGTTCAGCATAGACTTCCTCTTTTAAGTCACCATTTAAAAATGCTGACTTGACATCCATTTGGAATACCTTGATCCCTCGGTATGCTGCATAGGAAAGGAATAGCCTTATTGCTTCCAACCTTGCCACTGGAGCAAATGTCCGATCAAAGTCTATTCCCTCTTCCTGCCTGTAGCTTTTTGCTACCAGTCTTGCTTTGTTTTTGACTATGATGTCATTTTCATCTATCTTGTTCCTGTAGATCCACTTAGTCCCTATGACATTGTGATTCTTTGGTTTAGGAACCAGCTCATATACTTTACATCTTCTGAATTGATTCAGCTCCTGCATTGCATCAATCCAGTTTGGGTTTTGTATGACTTCTTCAAATTTCTTGGGTTCCATTTGGACAGGAAAATTGAGCAAAGAACTGTGTTCATGTTCCGGCTCCTTGTCTGGACACCATGTCTTGGATCACCAATAATTTGGTGTGCTGGATGATCCTTTAGATGCCTTGTTACTGGAGGCAATCCATCTACACCTTGATTTTCCCCAATCTCTTCAACATGCTGTACTTCATTGTCCTCTTCATCAGCTTGAGGGTCTTGTACTCCCCCTGGACAGCACCCATCAATTTCTTCATCCTGCCTTGCAGGTTGGTCTTCATTAATGGTTAGCTTGTCAATCTTTTCCTTCAAACCTATAGAGCTACAAGATACAATAGACTGCTCACAGTTGATTAGTTCAGTTTCATCAAAGACTATATGAACAGATTCTTCTACAACTTGAGTATGTACATGGGCTGCCCTATTGACAGTTGCACCCTTGTCATTCAGAATACCAGCCTTACAGTGACCATGTGTAATGTCATGGTCAAACCTGTTAGAAGGCTGCACCACTTTCCTAAAAGCAATAGGGGGTTTGAAGGCTTGTGGTTGAACTGGAGCTTTGCCTTTTCTTTTAGAATTTGCTGCCCTAGTTCTTCTCTTAAAACCTAGACCTGTCTTACCCTTTTGGTGAATGAAGTCATCAATCAATGGTAAGACAGACTTTGGCTTTGAGAATTTAGCCATAAGTTCTTTTTTCTCTTTGTAGTCTGACTTCCAGACCCTTGATCTGATCATTTTTGAATGTAATTGTTCCCATCTGAATAAAAGTTATATTCTTCAGCTTGACAACTTCATTCATCTTCTGATCCAGCAATTTTTCTGAATCAGATGCAGCCAACTTAAGAGCAGCAATTTCCTTAGCCTGTTGTTTGACAAGGTTTCTGCTTCTCTTAAGTGCATGCAGCAGATCACCATATTCATCAATAAGTTGATGAACATCCCCTTCAGATTCTGAACCATCCACATCTCTTGATGCAGATGCTTCTGATTCTGATCCATTATAATAGTCAAAAACTGATGAAAGGTTGTCTACCTTACTGGGACCAGACTGATCCTGACACTGATCTTCTTCAGATATAGTCATCAGCCCTTTGCAATGAAGATCAATCCCATTGATAGAATCCAACATTTGCAAGAATTCTGTCTCCTCTGAATCCTCTTCTGTTGTAAACAGTCCAATGTAGGCTTCAGTTTCAGTCTTAGCTTCAGAATCTGATGATGAGGAATCGGTCCAGCTTTTCTTCTTCTTTGCAACAAAGGATCTCTCCTTATTGCCCTTGTTTTACAGTTTCTTCTTGTCATTTGATTCATTTCTTTTGTCAGGACAGTCAACAACTACATGTCCAGACCTGTTGCAACAATAGCAAACAATCTTAGTAGAAGATAATTTACTAGGTTTAGTATCATACCTGTCCTTTTTTGAAGATTTCCTTTTCTGATAATTATCATCCTTGAACTGTGAGGAGGATAACTTGGATCTCCACTGTTTTTTCTTTAAGAATCTTTGAAATTGCCTTGTGAAAGCAGCAAAATGTTCATCAGAATTAAGACTGTCTGATGTGTGATTGTCAGAATCTTCTGAGATGACTTCAGCAGCTTTCTTAGGAGGAGATGGAGACATCCTCCAATCCTTCTTTGTGCCTTCAACCTTGAAGGCAACTGACTTCTCTTTGTATTCAGACTTATTGCTTTTCTCCTCCTCTTTTCTAGCAGTGAGCTGCATCTCATAGGATAATAGTTTTCCAAATAAAGTTGGTGGAGGTGTATCTGCAAGCCTGACCACCTCTCTGATGACACATATTTTAGTATCCCAGTGCTTGGTTAGAGATCTAAGAAACTTATCATTGAGCTCATATGTGCTAAAAACCATTCCATATGACATTAGCTTATTGACTATTCTGAAAAACTTATTGTAGCACTCAGTTATGCAGTCTGTTTTGGCTTGCCTAAAACTTTCATATTCCAGATTAAGCATAGACTTCTTGTCCTCTCTCACTTCTTCTGATCACTCCATGTAGACAATCAAGGTGTCTCACATCTCCTTGGAGGTTTTGCAGTGAATCAAGTTTTGGAATGTTGAGTCATGTATAACACTAACTATTATATTCTGTGCTCTCTTATCCATAGTAGCCAAGATGATCTCATCCTTTGTCATTTCAGAATAATCTTTTGGAGTCCTGAGATTTGCATCAAGAACTGAGATTTTCATAGGAATGAATGACCCTTCTTTAACTGTAATATAGATTCTTGGGTCAGATGCTTCCATAAATAACCCGACTCTCTCTTTCCAAATACCAAAAATTTCTTTCCTACAGATAGGTAATTTCATAGATCCAAGTTCCTTATGATTTTCTCCTGAACCTATTGTGTCTAAATGTAGTAAGGTTGATCTTCTTGAAGTTGGAGATGATCCTCAATCCAGCTTCTTCTTAATCAGATGTGGTTCTGATTTCTTCTTGCAGATTGTTCAGGATCTGCCCGCTCTGGATGAAGACTTCTCTCCTTGTTGTTGGCTTTTTTTCTCCTTGGATTCTTCCAGCACCAGACTTCTTCTATCTGATGACAGAACACATCTTTATATAGGCTTCATCCGAGGTTACCGGCTGATCCGGTTCATAACGACCTTCTGACAGCTCTGACAGAAACAACAACTGTGTTGATCATGACAGCTGTCAAGTCTCCAGTCATTATATCTGATACTTCAATGAACTTCAGCTCAGCAACAAAGTGTCGAGACAATACTGCAAATGTGTCGACACAAATAGTTCATGTGTCGACACAATCCATAGTGATGTCGACACAGCTTGCATAATGTCGACACAGCACTTCTCTATCTTCTTGACATAGCTTCTGCAGAATGTGTCGACACAAGTCCTGTGTGTCAACACAATCACTTCTTGTCTTGACATAGTTGACTTCAACAAAAATTCTGGTGTGTGTCAACACAAGTCATGTGTGTCGACACAGTTGTTGTTGATTGAGCTTTCTGTGTGTCGACACAAGTCCTGTGTGTCAACAGTCTTTGTCGACAGAATCTCTGTGTGTCGACACAGTCTTTGTCGACAGAATCTCTGTGTGTCGACACAAGTTCTGTGTGTCGACACAAGCTGGCTCCTGGTGTCGACACAGTCTTTCTCATGTGTCGACACAATGCTTCTCAAGTGTCGACACTTGTACTTAGAAATTTTTTTTTTATTTCCTTAACCTGCACATGAAAACTCAACACCATATCAAATACACCTTGATGAATATCATTGAGTTAGGTGAGGCTTCTCCAAATCTGGTACACATATTCCAATGTACCCAACAATTATAAACTCATGTTTGGCCTTTTCCCTCACTTCTTAGGAAGTAGTATTTCATTGAAAAGTTCGCAATAGTTTTTAGATTCATGTTGAAGAAACTTTTCGATCATTTATTTTCCTTGTTGTTGCATGCAATTTCACACTATTGAATCCTTTTATAATGGTTTTTATTTCTTTATAATTATATATTTAGTTGCCTAAAATTTTTCCCCAATTTATAAATCCGCCGAGAGAATAACTTTTAAAATAAAGTAACATGCTTATTACATTAAGCTTTTGTTACGCCCCCGACCGCGGCCCGCTTCTCGGGACGTTATTATGCTCGCAGACGCAAGGAGATGACAAACAACGAAGGGGCTGAACCATCCTGGTTCAGCCCCCACTCAGTAGAACCAGCCGGCCAAGGGCTGAACCAACCGGTTCAACCCTATGTGGAGGGGCCGGCCGGCTCCCTCCTTGGCCCGAGTATTTATACCCGGGATGTCATCTTTTGGAGGCAAGCAATTACCCCTAAGGTATTTCTCCTTCTTCCCTTAAACCCTAGCCTCCTTCCTTCTTCTCTCTAGTTTTCTTTCCCTCTCCCTCTAGTAGTTCCTATCATTTGGTATTAGAGGCGGTCATTCTCCGACGATGGTCACCACTCGCACGCAAGAGGAGGTCACCCGTTTGGAGATCTTGAAGGAGAACTATGGTGGATTGATGGATTCGGTAGCCGCAATCGAGCAAGAGATGCGCACATCTACACAACGGTTGGAGGAGCGCATAGACGTGCGTATGGAGGAGCTTAAAGCGCTGTTGAAGGGAAAAAGCGCGAGCAAGGAAGAACCGATCGACGGAAGACCTGATCGGTCCACCGAAGCATCCCGAACGCCCGATCCAGGGCGTCTGGGCACGGGAGCATCGGGCTTTGGCGGAAACGGCGACATCGGCCTCTCCCGACCCTGGGGGACCACAGGCGAAGCCGGGGAAGCGGCGACAGCAGCAGGAGGTGGCGGCCCCAGTTTTGCTTGGCCGGCTGAGTGCGGGCCGGCCAGACATCCAGGCGGCGGCTCCGGTATTGCTGGACCAGTGGATTGCGGGCGGCAGCCGTGACTACAGGCTGATGGAGGGCTGGGGGCTGCTGTGCGGGCTCCAGGAGGTGCAGCGGGGCTTATTCCTCACCCGCGAGGCGGCATTCTTCCCGGCGGGTTTGGAGGCCACGTTCCGTGGGCCGGGCAACAGGTTCCTCATCAATGCTACCCGTGTGGACACGTTCGGCATGTGGGACGACAGAATGAGCAAGGACAAGGCTGACAAGGGCAGGCTGGGCCGCGTGCGTACATGCCACCGAAGTTGACACGTATGAACTTCCCCAAATTCAAAGGGGGGGATGTGTTGGAGTGAGTTCATAAGGCGGAGTTGTTCTTCAGCTATCAGGAGGTCCCGGAGGGGCAATGAGTGCAACTAGTGTCATTTCATTTGGAAGACGACACGTTTCAGTGGACTCAGTGGTTCTTGAGAGGTAGAGATTATGTACCCTGTACTGATTTTGTGGAGGGGGTTCACGGCCCGATTTGGTCCACTGGAGTATGCGGACTTTGAGGCGCTGCTGCAGAAGTTACAACAGAAGGGGACAATGACTGAGTACTGGACGGAGTTCGAGAAGTTGACCAACCGGGTACACTGGGAAGAAAAGTCACTGCTGAGTTGTTTTGTGTCGGGCTTGAAGGAGCATTTGCGGGTTGAGTTTCATGCTTGTATGCCGCGGAGCTTGAATCACGCTATCTCCCTAGCGCGCATTCAGGAGGAGCGATTCAACCGGCAGCGGTCACGAACCACGGGGAAGCCTCTTGCCACACCCTCCATAGCCAGGAGAGAGCCACAGGCGGTTGCCAAGCCTACGGTGACTCGTTTGTCGTGGGACGAGCTCCAGGCCCGTAAGGAGAAGAGCCTCTGCTTCAACTGTGACGAGAAGTTTGTGCCCGAGCATAAATGTCAGAAGCTATTGGTTTTCATGCTGCATGAAGAGGTGTCCGACGAGTCTTCGCCCGAGGTAGCAGTCGAGGAGGCGCTATTGGAGGAGGATGTGGATGTGACGAAGTTTGGGGTCTCCATCCAGGCCACGGAAGGGTGCAATCCGCCCCTCACGATGCGGGTTGCCGGATGGGTTAGACGGGAGAAAGTGACGATCTTAGTGGACAGTGGGAGCACCCACAATTTCATTCATCCGGCCGTTGCTCAGCGGGTTGGGCATGACATTGATAGGGGAGCTGCATACTAGGTTATGGTGGCTGACGACAGCAAGCTGCAGTGCGAAGGGTCATGAAGAGAGTGGAGTTGCGGATTCAGGGATACATTGGGAGCACGGATGTATACCTTCTACCCATCCGGGGATCAGACATGGTACTCGGAGTTCAGTGGCTGCAGCAGCTGAAGCGGGTCACTTTTGATTGGGAGCTCATGACGATGAAGTTCCTACAGCGTGGCCGCCAGTTCTGTTTGAAGGGTCTCACAGTTTCACCAGTAAAGGAAGTCTCTCTTCGGAGCATGCAGCAGCTCGGAGAGGAAGGGAGCTTGATGGCAGTCCTTTTGGGGGTGCGGTCTGATGAGGCTGGGTCGTCTGAGGTACCCATACAGTTGCAGTCCTTAGTCGAGCAGTATTCTGACGTCTTTCAGGAGCCACATACACTACCGCCATCGCGATTTCGGGATCACCAGATTGTACTCAAGGCTGGAACGGAGCCTACCAATATTCGGCCTTACCGATATCCACACATGCAGAAGGAAGAGATCGAGCGCAGCGTCCGGGAGATGCTCGACGCTGGGATCATCCGACCTAGCACGAGCTCCTTTTCGGCCCCGATTATTCTCGTCAAAAAAAAGGATGGCTCGTGGCGTTTCTGTGTCGACTACCGGGCTTTGAACAACATCACTTTGAAAGACAAGTTTCCAATTCCATTGGTTGAAGAGCTCTTGGATGAGCTACACGGGGTGACTCGATTCACCAAGCTTGACCTACGGTCGGGTTACTACCAGATCCTTATGCGGGAAGAGGATGTCCATAAGACGGCTTTCAGGACCCACGACGGCCACTACGAGTTTCTCGTGATGGCCAACGGGCTGACTGGCAGGCCCTCCACCTTCCAAGCCAATATGAACGAGATCTTTCGCCCACTACTTCGCCTTTTTGTGCTGATTTTCTTTGATGACATCTTGATATACAGTGCTAATTGGGAAGATCACTTGTGCCATGTTGAACAGGTCTTTTCTATTCTACGCAAGCATCAACTCTATGCTAAGCGCTCCAAGTGTTCGTTTGGGCAGGAGGAGGTCGTGTACTTGGGCCACTTGGTCTCGGCTGAAGGGGTCAAAGCTGACCCTCAGAAGATTGAGAGCATGGTTTCTTGTCCGCAGCCCCAGACTGTTCGGGCTCTGCGAGGATTCTTGGGCCTCACCGGCTACTACCGACGGTTCGTGCGGGATTATGGGAAGATTGCTCGACCACTGACCTATATACTGCAGAAGGATGCCTTCTCGTGGCAGGATAATGCTGAGGCGACTTTTCAGGCGCTCAAGCAGGCGGTGACGACCACCCCAGTGTTAGCCCTTCTGGATATCACTAAGGAGTTTGTTGTGGAGACGGACGCCTCAGGGGTGGGGCTGGGTGCAGTATTGATGCAGGAGGGCCGCCCACTGGCTTTTTATAGTAAGGCGTTGGGATTGTCCACGTATGAAAAAGAGTTGTCGGCAGTGGTTCAGGCAGTGGCCCTTTGGCGGCCATATCTTTTGGGGAGGCACTTCAAGATTTGTACGGATCACCAAAGTTTGAAGCATTTGTTGGACTAGCGAGTCTTCTCTTCTCTTCAGCAAAAGTGGATCACCAAACTTTTGGGCTACGATTATGAGATCGTTTACCGCCAAGGCAAGGAGAATGTGGTGGCTGACGCCTTGTCCCGCCTGCCTGATGGTGCACTCACCTAGATTTCGGGGCCGGTCCTCGACTCGTTCGATGACATACATGAGGTCTTGCGGGATCCCTCTCTACGCGCCCTCGTGGAGGCCCTCCAGCGTGGGGAGACTGTGACGCCCGGTTTTCATCTACAGAGTGGGCGACTACATTACCACGGCAGAGTAGTCATACCTCCAGGCTCACAATGGAAGACAGTTATGCTCCACGAGTTTCATTCCTCTCCAGTGGGGGGTCATGCAGGAGTGCTCCGTACCCTCCAAAGGGCGAGAACAAATGTATTTTGGCCGGGGATACGCCGAGATGTGCAGCAATTTGACAGTGGGAGACATGTCAGCGACAGAAGTACGAGACCACCACACCTGCCGGGTTGCTCCACCCACTTGAGATTCCGCAGCACATCTGGGATACTGTGTCAATGGATTTTATTGATGGATTGCCCAAGTCTCAGGGCAAGTCGGTCATTCTGGTGGTGGTCGACAAACTCTCCAAGTATGGTCACTTCCTCGCTCTCAGTCACCCTTATACGGCAGAGTCGGTTGCTGAACTCTTTACTCGTGAAGTCGTCCGCTTGCACGGCCTCCCACGCGCCATCATTTCTAATCGTGATCCCACTTTTGTGAGCCAGTTCTGGCGAGAGCTTTTCAGACTTCAAGGGACTTGCTCGAGTTTCAGCACCGCAAATCACCTCCAGACCAACGGCCAAACGGAGGTTCTTAATCGCAGCGTGGAGACATACCTCCGGTGTTTCATCATGGACGAGCCTCAGACTTGGACCAGTTGGCTACACTGGGCTGAGTATTGTTACAACACTTCTTACCACTCCGCCAGCAAGATGACACCATTTGAGGTGGTTTACGGCCGCCCACCACCTTCTTTGAGCAGTTATGAGCCGGGCAGCACGGCGTTACCGGCGGTTGATCGGGCCCTCCGCGACCGCACCTTAGTGACATTGCGGCGAATCTTCGCCTTGCCCAGAATCGCATGAAGGCCCAGGCGGACAAGCACCGCAAGGAGAGGGAGTTTGCCGTGGGCGATGAAGTATTCCTTAAGCTCCAACCCTACCGACAGCTCTCAGTGGCTCGCCGTACAAATCAGAAGCTGGCTCCTCGATATTATGACCCCTTTCGTGTTCTCAAAAGGGTCGAGCCGGTCGCTCACGTTAGAGCTTCCCGCGGGCTCCCGGATCCATCCGACATTTCATGTCTCTTTGCTCAAGAAGAAGATTAGTGACAGTGCCCAACCGAGCCCTTTCTTGCCGGAAGCTACCATTGCAGGCGAGCTTCGGTCGATGCCGGAGACCGTTCTATTACTCAGGTGGAAGCAGCGGGGCACCGAGTTTCGGGCCGAACTCTTGGTTAAGTGGAAGCACTTATCGGAAGCGCATAACTCCTGGGTTGATCTGTTGGACTTCAAGGAGCTGTACCCAGATTTCCATCTTGATGACAAGCTGGGTCTTGATGGGGAGGGGAATGTTACGCCCCCGACCGCGGCCCGCTTCCCGTGGCGTTATTATGCTTGCAGGCGCAAGGAGACGACGAGCAACGAAGGGGCTGAACCATCCGGTTCAGCCCCCACTCAGTAGAACCGGCCGGCCAAGGGCTGAACCAACCGGTTCGGCCCTATGTGGAGGGGCCGGCCGGCTCCCTCCTTGGCCCGGGTATTTATAGCCGGGGATGTCATATTTTGGAGGCAAGCAATTAACCCTAAGGTATTTCTCCTTCTTCCCCTAAATCCTACCCTCCTTCCTTCTTCTCTCTAGTTTTCTTCCCCTCTCCCTCTAGTAGTTACTATCAGCTTTGTTTCTTACGTAATCTTATCCTTTCATTGTAAAGAAAATTGTTTCCTAAACTTAGTCTAGACCCATTCCCCCACCTCAATAGGAGCTACCTAATCAATACTCATTCTGTAGAGAATATCTTATCGGGGGCTAATGGATGATTTATAAATGTAGTCGCTAATCCGACAACTAATTTGTAATAATAAGATTTTAAATCAAATTATACTAAATAGATTACAGTTGATGAAGTTTAGAAAATAGGAAACAAGAGATGTTGTACAAGTGTGAGACAGCACAATCAAATTATTTAAGCAAATAGAAACATACAATATTACAAAAGTTCGACAACAATACTTACAAAGCAAATATAACTACAGCAGTGAATATACACAAATTCAACACACAATCATTGGCAACAAGTTTGAAATTTATATAATTATGGGGTAGAGGCCTTAGCAGGTATTCAACAAGTCTCGGGTGGTCGGGATGAGGCAATAGATTGGATCAGGGTCTACGGGGAGAATTCATATTGTTGGGTTGGGTTGCTACAGAGCTGGACAAGAGGGAACAACTGCTGGGAAGGGTTTTGAGGGGTCAGGACAAGGAGTTAAGAGCTTGTTGGAAGGTGGTTGAGGATGTGAGTGATGTACTGGGGGAATGGGGGTAGTGGAAGGGTAGCTAGCGGTTGCAGGGAAGGACTCTCCAGTGGCTACGGTAAATCCTGGGAGGATGGGAGTAATATGGAATTAATTCCAGAGGCTGGAATTTAGAGCTGGGAGGTGGGAGGGACCTGGAATTAATTTCTGAGTCTGGAATGTTAGATCCGGGTGAGTTCTGGACAAGGTATGTGTTGTAGGATGGCTGGATGTGATTGAACATGTGAATTCCGGCTGTTGGATTTTTGTTCAGCAATAGTACACTGAAAAATGCAGGGGAAAAAGAGAATAGGCATCTGTTTGGAGGGTTTTGGAATTGAGGAATTGGGGGGCTGGAGGATTTGAGGGGATGTGGCAAGCTGGGTGAGCTTGAGTGGGGTACAGTTGGGGTGTGGGGAGAGTGTTGGCGTGAGTGGAAGGAAATTAGGGAGAAGTGGGGGATGAGTGGCTGTGAGAGTTTTTAGGAGAAGTGGGCCTAAAATTTAAAAAGTAGTTGTGGTGGGGGTAGTGGGAAGATGGATAGCGAGTTGGAATGGTAGTGAGAGGGTGGTGGCCGGAGGTGATCTCCGGAGGTGATCGCCGAAGGTGGTGGAGGTGGCCGAAGATGGTGTCGGCGATCACCAGAAAAATGAAAACTGAGGGTAATTGAGGTGGTGGTGGAGGAATTTCTGAGGAGCTAATGGCTTGAGGAAGGTGGTCGATTGGGAGATATGTAGGGAAGGAGAGGGGAAAGGACTGGTTGGTGGGATCTGGGAGGGGAGAAGGTTGACTATGAGATGTGGAAGGGAGTGAGGGTGATTGGCTGGAGGAAAAGGAAAGAGGGGGATGGTCGACTTGTATTTTATGGAGAGGAAGGGATGAGGTTTGGTGGGAGGCCGACTAGAGGAATGTTGAGAAGGGTGAGGGTAGAGAGGTGTGAGACTGAATGGTTGTGCGGAGAGGAGGTGGAGGGAGTAGTTCCGAGCTTTGTGCTTGGGATCGGGCTTCGACACTGGGAGTTTAAGTGGAAGCTTTGGCTCAAACTTTCAATACTTTTTATATGAGGCCTTCTACTCTTATTTATATACTAGAGAGGTACAACGAAAGGCCATGATTCTCCACACACTGTAACCGCCAAAAGACACAAAAAATGAATATAAATAAAATACAAAAACAAAAATACTACCATCGGCAATTCACTCTTCACGAGCGGTCCCGATTGCCACTAGGTCCGTGGTCGGCATGAGTAGACCCTCACAAGTCGTGTGGCATGATCCCATCATTAAGTACCAACCTTTATAGCTTCTTTTGGTGAAGTAGAAACTGACAAATTAAAAGTCATTATTAAGTTAGATTAATCTATTATATATATTAAAGTTGTGTAGTATTAACATGTGCCATCAACTCTGTTTTAGCACATTATCAATCTTTGTTACATCGGGTATTGACACATGCCATCACATTTATTTAATACAAATCTCTATTACATCACAAATAGATGATATGAATTGAGAATGAGTTGGTCAATTGTATTCTTCTCAAAGTATGGCGTATAAAGAGAGAAATTTCATGGCTATGCAATGTGATATTTAACACTCCCCATAAGCTCATGCCATAAACAATCACGAGCTTGGAAAGAATAAGAAAAAAAGAAGACTATATAGAAAGCTACCACCCCTCTCCAAATGCACGAGGGTCAACAACTGTGAATTTTTCTAAAGATTGTTATCGAATGGTATGGGCTTTGGTGAAGACATCAACTATATTCAATTGAGATGAAATTTGTAAGTGTAATGGTCCCACATCTACAAACTTAGTAACTGTTAGAAGACATAAGGAAAAATGATGTAAATGCCCATTTATAGGCCCATTTCCTCCTTCTTTAGTCCCGCATCTATTGTATAGAATTCTTTCTTCTTCTCTTCTCTTATATATTTGTATTCTCACTTGTATTTAATCAATGAAGAAGTATCTATAAGGTTGGTCCATTGATTTCTACATGGTATCAGAGGGACTCGGTCTCTCCCTGCGGTTAGTTCTCTGCTAACCGCCCGACCTTACTCTGCTTGAGCTAGGCGCGGTCTCGTTTTTTTCCTAACCGGGCGGTCTTTCCTTCTCTTACCCGTGCGGCTTCGATTTTTCTACCCGCCTCTCTCTCTTCCCCTCCTCCTATCCCGTGGCCTCCACCTTCTTTCTCTCTACTCTCTCTCCTTTATAGGAGTTCTCTCTCTAGTGAGGCCCACTCCCACTTCCTCTCTACCCGCGCGGTTTCCTCTCTACCCGCGCGGCTTGTTTCTCTTCTCGCCACAAGCTCCCTTCTTTGCTCGCGGCCTCTCCCTGTTTTCTTCTTTTCCCGCGCTGCTTCCTCTACCCGCAACAACTCCTACCCACGACGACCTCCTTCTACTCGTGGTTAGTCGCTGCGACTTCTTCTAACCGCACGCCTTCTCTTCCCGCGACTTCTCTATCCGCGACGATTTTCGCACTTGATCGTGGCATCTTCCCCTGCCGCTGGTGTATTCACTTTGACCGTGCGGACTTCTTGTGCCCAGCTTAGCATCGTGGTCGGTTAATCGCAGCGGTCTCCCTAACCGCTCCGAGCTTAGCATTCAGGTCGCGGCTTCTTGCCGCCGGTGGCTTATCACCCAGACCGTGCGGCCTGCCTGCTGTCTGATTCTGGTCTTCCCGTGCAGTCTCCCCATCCATCCGCTGCTTGACCTCTCGGCAGCCTAGTCCTCTGCCCGCCTAGTCCTCTCAACGCTGCTCTTATTGTTGTTGTGACTACCCGCTGCGACCACTTTTGAAATCACGCGGGCTTGTCATGCAAGAGCTCTCCCCGCTCTCCCGTTTGCGGGTTCTTCTTCGCCAAGTCTCGGCGACCTCTTCTCTACACTCGCCTTCTCTGCTCCTTTTAACCGCTCTGCCTCCGCTTGGGTGATGCCTGTTTCTACAAACCGCATTGTTTGCTTCCCGCGGCTTCTGTCTTTGCCCGTGGCGGGCTTCTCTTCTCGTCACCACTCTTCTCTACCCGCGTCGGGCTCCGCCCCTTGGTCGCGGGCTCTAACCCCCGGGTGTCTTGACACCGAGACCGGGCGGCCTCCCTGTTTCGCCTCGCTGTCCGCTGGTTCTGTCCGCTGGTTTCTGTGGCTCGTCACTGATCTGAATTATGGCTTCTGCCTGCACCACTGTTGCTGAGATTGCCGTGTTACGTGCTCACCTCCATCGACTTCAAGAGGCAGTTCGTCCCTCCTCTAGCTCCGCGGCCTCGATCTTCCCGGAAGGTATATCGTGCCTCTCACACAACTCTCACTGGATTGTGGACTCTGGTGCTACACACCAACTCTCTCCACAACAACCGCCCAAATATTTGGATACAGCTTACCCCAAGCACATCACTGTGGCCAATGGTGACACGCTCCCGGTTTCTGGTGTTGCTAATCTGTCCCTCACTCCTTCTCTTTCCTTATTCTTGGTTCTTCATGTTCCGGGCTCTCCTTTTAACCTTCTTTTTGTTAGCCGTCTTATGAAAGAACTTGATTGTTGTGTTACTTTCTCACGCTCTTCATTTGTGGTGCAGGATCGACTGACGCAGACTATCCTTGGTAGAGGGCGACTGTCTAATGAACTATATCTTCTCGACGTTCCTCCCACTGCTCTCACCTCTGCTCTCACCTCTCTCTCCACCACTGATTGACATCTACGTCTTGGGCATGCCCCTCTCCCAATTCTCAAGAAAGCTCTTCCTACTGTCTCTCTCTATGAGTTCTTTTGTGAATCTTGTATCTTCAGTAAACAACACCGTGTCACCTTTTCTCCTTCATACACTCGGAATGATTCTCCTTTCTCCCTCGTGAATTCTGATATCTGGGGGCCTTATAAGGTTCCTAGTGTCTTGATGATCGGTATTTTGTTACCTTTATAGATGATTACTCACGTGTTACCTGGTTGTACTTACTTCGTGATCGTACCGAACTCACGACTACGTTCCATGCGTTTCTTACGGAAACGCGCACTCACTTTTCTACCTGTGTCAAAACTCTTCGTACGGACAATGCTCGCGAATATACTGGTCGCACCTTCTCCAACCTGTGCCCTAAGTTCAGTATTATACATCAGACTTCGTGTGCTTATACGCCTTAATAGAATGGCGTATCAGAACGGAAAAATCGCCACCTGCTTGATGTGGCTCGATCTCTCATGATCCAAATACAAGTTCCTCCCCTCTTCTGGAACTTTGTCGTCTCTACTGCTTGTCATTTCATCAATCGCATGCCTTCGTCTGCCCTCAACTTTGTGACGCCCATTACTCTCCTTTACCCATCCATAACTCTCTTCTCTCTCGCACCTCGTGTGTTTGGGTGTACCTATTATGTCCACCACCTTGGTCCTTCCATTGACAAGCTAGCCCCTCGTGCTACCAAAGCTATGTTTGTTGGGTACTCCCGCACTCAGAAGGGGTATGTCTGTTTTTCTCCTAGCACTGGTAAGGTGGTTGTGTCTGCTGATGTCTCCTTTCAAGAAGACCAAGCATATCACTCCACCCCTTCTGATCCCCTTCTTCCTCCTCCACTACATCGCCCCATCATACCCGTCACATCTCCACTTCCACCACTTCTCCCTACCCCTCTGCAACACCAATCCACATCTCCTCTCCTCCCGGTCTCCCCAACACCACCAGTCCTCTCCAAAACTCCTGTCATTCAAGTATACACTCGTTGTCCTCCTCGTCCAGACGCCCTGTGGCAGCTTCCCTGTACCGATGTAATCTCGCGGCCTGTTGATCCGGCCTCCTCCTCGACAACACATCCCATGACCAACTATGTCTCTCTACATCGGCTCTCTCCGCCTCTCCTTACCTTTGCCCTCTCTCTCCCCTCTATTTCTATACCTAACACTGTGCAGGAAGCTATTCAGCATCCGGCGTGGCGTGCCGCCATGGATGAAGAAATGACTGCTCTGTGGGGTAACCATACTTGGGATTTTGTGTCTCCTCCTCCTGGCCACAGTCGTGTTAGCTGTAAATGGATCTTTACAGTCAAACATGTCGCGGATGAGACAGTTGATCGTTTAAAGGCTTGGCTTGTGGCACGGGGATTTACTCAACAGTACGGACTTGATTATGAGAAAACGTTCTCCCCAGTCGCGAAATTAAATACAGTTCGGGACTTGCTCTCTTTAGCTGTTCATCGCTACTGGCCTCTCCACCAGCTGGATGTCAAAAATGCCTTTTTGAATGACGATCTTCTTGAAACTGTCTATATGCAACAACCACCCGAGTTTGAGACCACGGGGGAGTCCCGTGTTTGTTTACTTCGCAAATCCATTTATGGTCTCAAACAGTCTCCACGAGCGTTGTTTGACAAATTCAGCAAGGTTGTTTGTGAGGTTGGCTTCAAGCAAAGCTCGATTGATTCCTCTCTCTTCACTCGTCACCAATCAACGGGGACTACAATACTTCTTGTCTATGTGGACGATATTCTGATCACTGGTGATGACTCCGCTGAGATACAACAGGTTAAACAACATTTAAACTCTATCTTTCAAATCAAAGATCTGAGAAATCTTCGATATTTTCTAGGACTAGAGGTAGCACGTCTACCTGATGGCCTTGTCTTATCCCAGCGTAAGTATTGCATTGACCTTCTGCAAAATGCTGGTCTCTCAGGTTGCAAACCAGCGGAAACCCCGATGGAAGTCAACCATAAGTTGTGTGCTCAGGGATTTGAGACTGACTCTCTACTTCAAAATCCAGAATACTATTGCCGTCTTGTGGGAAAACTGATATACCTAACCGTTACGCGACCAGATATATCATTTGCGGTAGGAGTGGTTAGTCGGTTCATGCATACCCCACGGGTTTCCCACCTTCAGGCAGTGGAACGGATTCTCAGATATTTGAAGACTGCTCCTGGGAAAGGACTTGTGTATAAGCCATCTTCCTCCCTTTCTCTTATTGCATAATCTGATGCGGACTACGCGAGCTCGTTGGATGATCGACGTTCAACTACTAGTTTTTGCACTTACTTTGGAGGAAATCTTATCACATGACGGAGTAAGAAGCAGACGGTGGTTGCCCGCTCGTCTGCTGAAGCTGAGTACCGTGTGATGGCTGCTGTTACATCTGAACTAACCTAGCGAGAAAGTCTTCTAATGGATTTGAGAGTCAAATTCTCCTCACCATCGACGTTGCTTTGTGACAGTCATGCTGCGATACATATTGCGAAGAATCCTGTGTTCCATGAGCGGACTAAATATATTGAGGTTGATTGTCACTTTGTTCGGGAAAAGGTTCAATCAAAGGTGCTAAAGCTTGATCATGTTCCTGCGTCTGGTCAAGTTGCTGACATCCTTACCAATGCTTTACCTCAAAAATTATATTATCAGTTCTTGTCCAAGCTTGGTGCCTACGGCTTGTACGCTCCAGCTTGCGGGGGAGTGTTAGAAAACATAAGGAAAAATGATGTAAATGCCCATTATAGGCTCATTTCCTCCTTCTTTAGTCCCCAATCTATTGTATAGGATTCCTTCTTCTTCTCTTCTCCTATACATTTGTATTCTCACTTGTATTTAATCAATGATGAAGTATCTATAAGGTTGGCCCATTGATTTCTACAGTAACAATCAATCTCTATGATGATGTCAATCTCCAACAAAGTTTTCAACACTAATTAAATGAGTTTCCAGATTAGAACTACCATGAGTAAGTAAGACCAAACTATGAAAATTTACCACAGCTTCAGGCTTGAATTACATGCGCAGGGCTTGCCGGAGGATAAGAACTCTTTGATTGATGGCTGGAATTGTGCTCTACAATGAGAGGCGACACCTGAAGGCTACAGTCCGTGCTTGGGCAACTGGAAACAGATGTTATGCCGCGGGTTGGTCTCCTGGGAGAGGAATTTTGCTGTTCTTTGATATACAATGATTGATCACACCTATGCGGCTATGACAAGAGTAATATCCAGTCGAACAGCTTGGACGATCAAGTCTTTGGTGATTTCGAGCAGGGGAGACGACAAATTGGCTCCTAGCAGCGACAGTCTGTTGTTCTGGACTATTGGAAGTGGGAAATATTGCTGCAGTTACGTGGAGACGGTCCAGAACTTCTTCAGAAGTAGTCGACGCGGGCAGGCAAAGTGGGAGAGGTTGATTTTGATGAAGCTATTCTCGCCTGATCCAAAATCGGGCCGCAAGTTGTAATCTGTCGTAGGAAACAATTGGGCTACGACTGTTGCTTCACCGGAACAACAACGATTCCTTTCGTTCTCGCCTCAGGAGGGGTCAAATAGTCAGAACATGCAAAAATGGATGATTAGCACCGCAGAGGATCACGAAATATGAATACTCTCAAAATTCTGCAATGGTTACAAATGAACTTCACACACGTGTTTATAGGAAAAACACATCAAACTACTATGATACTGATAAGAACTTGCAAGAGGAAGAGAGATCTAGGGGAAGATTTAGAGAGAGAGCAAGGAGAGGAATTAGGGTTAGGGAGGGAGAGAGAGGAAATACCTTGAGAATGATCATGCATGCCAACCAAAGGGAGCCCCGGGTTTATTAATACCTGGGGCTCAAGGGGGCCGGCCGGTCCCCCCACTTGGGGACTGAACCGGGTCGGTTCAGTCCCCCCTTGGCGTCTTCATAGGTTGGGGGCTGAACCGGATGGTTCAGCCCCGTTGTTTGGCCTCCGTGCTTTCGGTCGCCGAGTGTACGTTTGCCCTTGAAATTGTAGCGGATGCGGCAGCATAACATTCCCTCCCCCTTCAAGCGGCAACTTGTCCTCAAGTGGGAAATCCGGAAACGCCTCGTGAAACTCCAAGAAGTCAACCCAAGAATTATGTTCGGCGGGCATGTGCGCCCACTTGACGAGGAGCTCGAGCCGGTACTCGGCACCCCGCCGCTTCCATTTGGTCAACAGAATCGCCTCCGGCGAAGGCCGCAATTCGCCGCTGCTAGTAGCCTCTGGAAGAGTAGGGCTGATGGTAGTGGAGGTCCCGAGCTTCTTCTTCAGCAAGGATACATGGAACGTTGGATGGATGCGAGAACCCTCCGGAGAGTAAGAGTATAAGCCACGGGCCCCACCCGGCGGAGGATGCGGAACGGGCCATAGTATTTCGGTGCCAGCTTCTGGTTGGTCCGTCGAGAGACCGATAGTTGCCGATATGGTTGGAGCTTAAGGAAGACCTCATCGCCGACCGCAAACTCCCGCTCGGTACGATGTTTGTCTGCCTGAATCTTCATGCGATCTTGGGCGAGGCGTAAGTTCTCCCGCAGTAGCGATAAAGTCCGGTCGCGATCCAGTAACATCCGATCGACCGCGGGCAGAGCGGTGCTGGCTGGCTCATAAGAACTCAAAGTAGGTGGGGGGCGGCCGTAGACCACCTCAAAAGGAGTGAGCTTGCTGGCCGTATGGAAAGAGGTATTGTAGCAGTATTCCGCCCAATGGAGCCACCGAGTCCAGGAGCGTGGCTCATCCATGACAAAACACCGCAAATAGGTTTCAACCCCACGGTTGAGGACCTCCGTCTGCCCGTCTGTCTGAGGGTGATGGGCCGTGCTCATGCGGAGGGAAGTCCCCTGAAGTCGAAACAGCTCCTGCCAGAAATTGCTCACAAAGACGGGGTCCCTGTCTGATATGACCGCGCTTGGAATGCCGTGAAGTCTCACAATCTCCTTGGCGAAAACATCAGCAACTGTTGCTCCAGTGTACGGATGGCTCATAGCGATGAAGTGTCCGTATTTGGACAACTTGTCAACCACGACCAAGATGACGGATTTGCCCTGAGACTTGGGCAGACCGTCAATGAAATCCATAGAGACAGTGTCCCAAATCTGACGGGGGATCTCCAACGGTGTCAGCAGCCCGGCGGGAGAGGTAGTCTCGTACTTCTGTCGCTGGCAGATCTCACATTCCCGTATAAACCGCTGAACATCGCGTCGCAGCCCTTTCCAAAAAACATTTGCCCGGACCCGTTGTAGTGTTCGCAAGATGCCGGCGTGTCCGCCAGTGGGCGAGGCGTGAAACTCTTGCATCATGACCGTCCGCCAGGCCGACGTGGCAGGGAGGACTAGCCGGCCCTGATGGTAAAGCCTGTCTCCCTGCAAGTGGTAGCCGGCTTCAGTAGGCTTCCCCTGTCTCAGTGCTGCAATGATGGTTTGTAGATCCGGATCCTGCTGAACTTCTGCCTGTATCTCTTCCAGCGACTCAATCACTGGTCCTGAGATATGGGACAAGGAACTCTCTGGTAGGCGGGAGAGTGCATCAGCCACCACATTTTCCTTCCCCTGCTTATACACAATCTCATAATCGTATCCCAGCAACCTTGTCAGCCACTTCTGCTGCAATGGTGAGGCTAATCTCTGCTCCAGAAAGTGTTTCAGGCTCTGGTGATCGGTACGGATTTGGAAGTGTCGTCCCAAGAGATAAGGCCGCCACAAGGCGACCGCATGCAGGATGGCTAACATCTCCTTCTCGTACGTCGAAAGGCCCAGTGTCCGGGGTGCCAACGCCTTGCTGAAGTAGGCCAAGGGTCGGCCCTCCTGTATCAACACAGCTCCAATACCGACCCCCGATGCATCGGCCTCCACTACGAATGTCTTGGAGAAATCCGGAAGTGCCAGAACCGGGGTAGTAGTCATAGCCGCCTTCAGAGACTGAAAGGCGACCTCTGCCTCTGAACTCCAGTGAAAACCGTCTTTCTGCAACAGCTGAGTGAGGGGGCGGGCTATCTTGCCATAATCCTTCACGAACCGCCGATAGTACCCAGTCAGCCCGAGGAAACCCCTCAAAGCCCGGACCGTCGTAGGAGGTGGCCAATCGACCATGCTTGCGATCTTCTTTGGGTCAGCTTGTACCCCGTGTGCGGACACCAAGTGTCTCAAGTACTCAACCTCCGGCTGTCCAAATGAGCACTTGGACCGCTTGGCGTACAGCTTGTGATCTCGCAGTATGGTGAAGACGGAGCGGACGTGCTGCAAGTGATCCTCCCAATTCCTGCTGTAGATAAGTATATCGTCAAAGAAAACTAGCACATACCTTCGAAGAAGAGGGCGGAATATTTCATTCATGACTGCCTGGAAGGTCGAAGGTGCGTTGGCCAACCCAAAGGGCATCACCAAGAACTCATAGTGACCATCGTGGGTACGGAAGGCCGTCTTGTGGATGTCGTCCTCCTTCATGCGAATCTGATAGTAACCGGACCGGAGATCCAATTTAGTGAACAGGTGCGCCCCGTGTAACTCATCCAGCAACTCCTCAATCATGGGAATGGGAAATTTGTCCTTGATGGTGGAACTGTTAAGCCCCCGATAATCCACGCAAAATCTCCACGAACCGTCCTTCTTCTTCACTAGTATGATCGGGGAAGAGAAAACACTAGTACTGGGACGTATAATACCGGACGTCAGCATCTCGCGTACGCTACGCTCTATCTCGATCTTCTGAATATGAGGGTAGCGGTAAGGCCGGATGTTGGTGGGATCCGTCCCAACCTTCAACTGGATCTGATGGTCCCTGAAGCGGGACGGTGGAAGGGAGCGTGGCTCCTGGAAAACATCATCGTACTGTCCCAAAAGTGCTTGTATCTGCTCGGGCTCCGCGCTAGCCTCTGATCCCACGGGTGCCACCCCCAGAATCATGGCTATTGTCCCGCCTTGCTCCTCCAGTCTCTGCAAACCCCTGAATGAGATCTCCTTGAGTGGAGATGTCCTGATGCCTTGCAAACAGTGGTCCTTGCCCTGCTGAGTAAACTCCAACGTCATCCTATCCCAATCTGTGGTCACCCGCCGTAACTGCCGGAGCCACTGCACGCCCAAAACCATATCCGAGCCTCGAATGGGGAGAAGGTAGACGTCGGTGTGGCAAATGTACCCCGGCATCCGCAGCTCGGCCCCCTTCAGGACCCTTCGCATCGCAACTTGCTCCCATCCGCAACCATGACCTGGAATGCGGCCTCCCGATCAATAGGGATCCCTGTCTTGAGAGCCACCCCGGGGTCAATGAAATTGTGGGTGCTCCCACTATCGACTAGTATAGTAACCCGCTCCTGGCCAATCTCCCCTGCGATCCGTAAAGTGAGGGGAGCTGTGCACCCTGCCATCGCCTGAAGAGATATTCCAAACTCCGTAAGATCCAAATCATCCTCAACTGAGTCACCCGTAGTGTCTTCTTCGCCGTCCTCGTTCCGCAGCATGAAGACTTGGACCTTCTGACACCGATGCCCCGGAACGAATTTCTCATCACACTTGAAGCACAACCCCTTGTCCTTTCTGGCCTGCAGCTCCTGCCACGTCAACTTCGTTACAGTGGGACGGCCCCCGGCCGGTGGTTCCTTCCTGATTACCTCTGTCACTGTGGGTGCCCGTCCTGTTGTTCGGGTCTTCTGCCGGTTGTACCGCTCCTCCTGTATCCTGGCTAGGCTGATGGCATGACTCAGACTGCGTGGCATGTACGCGTGGACCTCGTCTCTCAAATGGTCCTTCAGTCCAGATACAAAACAACTCAGCATTGTCCTTTCTTCCCAATTGACCCGATTGGCCAACCGTTCGAATTCTGTCCGGTACTCTGTGACTGATCCCTTCTGCCGCAGCTTCTGTAACATAGCCTCCACATCTTCATACTCTAAGGGCCCGAAACGAGCCGAGAAGGACTCCACAAACTCCTCCCACGGTGCGTAATTGCGTCCCCTCAGAAACCACTTGGTCCACTGAAAGGCATCCTCCTCCAGATGGAAAGACGCCAACTGGACCCACTGCCCTTCAGGAATCTCTTGGTACTTGAAGAAAAGCTCAGCCTTCTGGATCCACTCTAAGGCGTCGCCGCCCTTGAACTTAGGGAAGTTCATCCGTGTCAATTTGGGCTGCATGTATGGCCGGGGTTCTGCATGTGCTGGTTGGTAAGGTTGCGCCGGGGCTGCTGCGGGCCCGGCCCGCCCCCGGTCCATGCCGTAGCCTCCTTGTTGCCCTCCACCCCATGGGTTGCCATTTCCGTAGTCCGCCGGTCCTCCGTAGAGCGGAGGTGTCGGTAGGATGCCCGCCACTCCTCCGATTGGGACCGCATTCGCTCCAGTTGGTCGAAAAGGGGCCACTCCTTGCCCCGGACCCCGCCAAGAGGGGCCAGCTTGAGTCCCGGGTCCGTTCCAGGCGGGATGGGCGCCGATCGGTCCGCACGGAGCCGCCAGGCCCTCCGGCGGTCTCCAGCCCCCTGGCCGGCGGTAGCCGGCCTCCGTCGACCCCCCGATGTGCCCCCCAGGACCCCCGTACCCCTCCGGTGCCGATCCTGCCGCGCGGTAGGCGTACGCGTCGATCCGCGTAGGATCGGCTTCCGCCGATCCCGCAGCGACGAAACCGCCCCCCGTAGGCCCCGATCCGGTCCCCTGCTGCACTCCGCTTCCGATTCCAGTGCCGTTCTGCGCCATAGGATGGTAGGATGCCTCCGTTTCCGATCCTTCTACCGCAGGATTCTTTCCCTTCAGATTTTGTGCAAGTAGGGTTTTGATCTCCTCCATGCGCGCATCCAAGCGATCCTCTAGGGTTTTTTGGGAGGATTTCACTTGTTCTTCGAGCGCCGTCATCGTGTCCGACAACCCTACATAGTTCTCCTCGAGGGATGCAAGCCGCGCGGTTTCGGCTTCTGAGCGAGTCACCATTGTCGCAGGATGTTGGCTCTGATACCAAATGATAAGAACTTGCAAGAGGAAGAGAGATCTAGGGGAAGATTTAGAGAGAGAGCAAGGAGAGGAATTAGGGTTAGGGAGGGAGAGAGAGGAAATACCTTGAGAATGATCATGCATGCCAACCAAAGGGAGCCCCGGGTTTATTAATACCTGGGGCTCAAGGGGGCCGGCCGGCCCCCCCACTTGGGGACTGAACCGGGTCGGTTCAGTCCCCCCTTGGCGTCTTCATAGGTTGGGGGCTGAACCGGATGGTTCAGCCCCGTTGTTTGGCCTCCGTGCTTTCGGTCGCCGAGTGTACGTTTGCCATTGAAATTGTAGCGGATGCGGCGGCATAACAGATACCGCCGCAACCCGCAATACACACTAAAACATACAAAATAACATGCAAAAAATATAAAAACAACGCATAAAAAAATATCCCGCCTACGCTTTGAACACGATGACGTGCTCAGATCGTCCATATGATGACCCTAATCCCTCGTCCTGCGAGTGTAAACTTGAATGAGGCCCGATGCTGGTCGGCCCACCCGTAGACTATGATCCCCATCATTATCACTTAGAAGATTTCTTGAGATTCAGTGCAAAGATGTAGCTTCTATGTATCAGCAAGATCCATTTTGCCAGGTATCTCACTAATAAAATTCTGCTATGAGAAAAAGTGTCCAGAAGGAGAGTGATTAACCTAGAATCCAAGAGGATAACAAAGATGACCATGATCATTCATCTCAAATTGAATACACAAGGGATGTGTTAAAGCACCAAAAAATAGCTCATTGTATATTTTTTCTTTCTTGCATGTAGTCTCACATCTCCGAGTTTAAATTCTTCCTCTACTTTATATAAAGAGAGGAGCTCTCATGCAATATTTAAATTCTTTGGAATAATATTTATTTATATTTCAAATTCACGTGATGTTTTACTTCCATAATGTCTGTTGAATTTCCTTAAGTATAACCATAGTATCAACATACGATAGAAGGATATTCTCTGAAGGATGCATGATGCAGGGTATGTCCTAGAGATTCGTCACGGAGGCCTCGATAACGCTTACGACACGATCTACGCTCTCTATTCTACACGCTAACGAAAACGCAGCCACAACAATTATTTTATTTATCGCTCGCGCTAACAATACGGATCGCCGTTCCGCAAATAGATCGAATGTTGGCTATATGCCAAATTCTTTCCGGCTAAATGGGATAATCTTGATCCCGAACGAGTTTTTGGGTTGTACCAAAATAGATCCACCAAGAACAAAATGATTCGAAAGATGGTAGGATCTATCCCAACAAAAAGAAAGCGAGGATCGCCAATCCTCTTACGAATCTTTCGGAAATCCAAACGAAAAATACCGATCTATTATTTGATTAACCGCGAAGAAAAACAAATCGGAAAATAACGCAGAAATTCGTCCACCACAAGAACTATCTAGAGAAAGAAATCTCTTGGTAGAAATTTTCGTTACCCCTTTCGGATTTGTAGATCCGTGATGCGTGGATCCACCAAGTTTGATCGCTCCTCCGTTGAAAGTCCACGGGAAGCGCGCTACGGATGATGAACGTGCTAATCTCCTTCACTTCACGCCGTGGAGGAAACCCCTATCTTCTTCCTTGTAAACAACCTCTCATGCATGGGCCAAAGTATCCTTGGAGAGAGAGGATCTCGGGTGGCCGTGAGCAAGAGAGAGAGGAGAGTAGCTGAGCACTAGAGAGAAGGGGGCGGCCGAGAGCAAGAGGGAGAGAGGAGATGGCCTTGAGGCCGGCGGTTTGGAGGAAGGAAGAAAGAGGGGGGCGGCGGCTAAGAGAAGAAGAGAGGGAAATTTTAGGGTTGGCAAATTCCAAATTTTAATTTTAATTAATTCTACCATCAAATGAAAAGTTCAAGGCCTTATATAGACTTACATCTCAAAGCAAATAACAAGTGGCTAAAGGCACACCACATAAAGAAAATGCAGAAATTAAATAATGTTTTTTTTAAAAGAGCCATCGTGAAAAGGCTATTAGCACGCCAAAGCTAAAATATCAAATATGAGTCTTGTTGCGAGGGCGAAGCTTGTAACCATGACCGCTACGACGTCGCACGTCCTTTGCCGGCACATCTTCAACATAGTCATTCCCAAGTTGGCCGTCCTGGTGGCCGTCGTCATCACCGTCGCCATCACCGTCGCCATCAATCCTCCGCCGCTCAAAAGGACTCATCTCCGATGAGCGGGCTGAAATATAACGACGTACGAGGTCCGCGTCAAGAAGATCCACCTGTGCAGCAGAGAGCCAAGAGTCGTCCGAAGCCGGACGACCACGCCCACGAACCAAAAACCTGTGAATGTCGCCGTCGGGAGTGGGAAACACATCATCCTGCAAAATCCTGTCAGGAAAGAAATCCGTCCGGGGAAACCTCGGAAAAATGTTAGGTGAAGCAGAAAAACAAGTTTCATCATCAATAGACGGCATACCTCCCATAGATTTCGAAGGAGAAAGCGATCCAAAATTGAGCTCACCCCCCACCCCATTAGATTGTATAGTGGAATTATTAAACGGAGAGACAGACAGTTCAGGTGGTGGAGCAACAAAAAGCGTTAAATCCGAAATGTTAAACACAGGGGAGATTCCCCAATCAACGGGTAATTCTAACAAATAAGTATTTTCGCCTAATTTCTTCAAAATTCGAAAAGGACCGGCTTTCTTGTTCGCTAATTTTTTTATGGTGCCCGAAGGCATCCGTTCAGGGATAAGACGGACCATAACCAAATCGCCAATGTTCAAGGAGACTGCTCGCCTATGTACTTTAGCATTCGATTGATAGATAGAATATTGCTTAGCTAACGTCTTGCCAATATGCTCATGGAGAGTGTGAACGTGTGAAGCGAAGTCCTGTGCAAATTGACTTGACTTAAAAGAAGGCGGTAATGGAACCATGTCAAGAGGCACTGGCGCCTTATAACCATGCACTATCTCATTCAGAGACAACCCAGTGGACCTGTTCTTAGAATTATTGTACGCTAGTTGAGCATGCGGAAGGATTAGGTCCCATGAACCGTGTGGGGTGAACCCATGTGCAACATGACTTGAGTTAACAGTAGAAAATAACGGGACTAAGTCTGGTGGCATGGGTGCTTTAAATTCATTAACGATTTCCGTGGAGTCCAACGCCATAGTTTTAAATTTAGATTTAAATTTTGATTTAAAAATTTCACAAAGAAATGCCTGCGGAAAACGCTCATCACCAACTATAGAGTTGGATGCTCCCGGAGTTGAAAGGTAGTGCGGGAGACACAACTCAACATACCCAACTACGTTCACTAACGTGTGCATGCACAGATCATCAAAAGGCGGAGGATAAATGCAAGCGACCGGGCTTGGCAAATAATTGTATCTGGGGGACACCACATCAAAACATACCATCGCCATGGAATCACTAGCAGTCCAAAAAGAAGCCTTACCCAACGCCAAACGGTCAGATGAATGGTCCATCCTAGGAACAATATAGTCAGATCTATGAAAGGTAGTGAAAAGACCGAACGCGACAACTAACAAATCGCTCACACACATCCGTCTGGGTAAGTCGAATGGGGAAGCTGGATAAATAAACATCTCCAAATATCTCGGGCTAGAAATGACAAGCTCGTTCCCTAACAAGTCATCTAATCGAGTCAAGTGAACCGGAGGAGGAGTCGACATGGGCGATTCCGGAGGAGGAACTAAATCATACTCACCGTCAAAACATGGATTTAACGTCCAAGAAAAATCCTCCGGGTGCAAGCCATCAAAATCAAAGGAAAAATCAAACAGTAGATTCGTCCTTACCGAAAACTCAGCCGGATCGTCATCATCTAACTCACTATCAGATAAACATTCATCACGGGGTGACTCTACCAAATCAGCCGACATGTCTTCCAACCCACTAGATAATTCGTCCAAATCAGAATTAGTATTGGTCTCAAAAGTAGGAAAGATCGTACTCGACAAAATTCCTAATCCATTTTGGGCTTCTAGCGAAAGAGCTAACATCAAAGAAATGTTTATCGGGTGCTCAGTGCTACCGTCATCCACAAATAGCCTTCCCACACAGGGTAACTCTTCCAAAACGTCACATCCTTCGCTAACCAAATCTTCCCACGAAGTAGGTACATTGTCTAAATCATGATGGAGGGTTGGACAAATCGAATCCCGGGAAGAATCTAAATTACTATGACCCTCAAGCAACGATGATAATATCAATGAACTATCTCGCGGATGTGCACCACTAAGATTATCCCAAGATAAACATCCATCCCAAGGTGACTCTTCCAACACCGTTGAACCATCGACCAAACCGGGATCAATCATTATAATATTGTGATCCTCACTCGCACTGATCCGGCTGGATTGACCTACCGGGGAAGCTAAAGAAATGGGCACCTCAATATGTTCCGAGCTAGAAGGAACTAGCTCGTGTTCAAGCAGGTCATCACCTAAATCAGTAATAGGTAAGCTCTCAACATAGGGTGACTCAGCCGGAATGTCTTCTGACTCAGGGTCATCAGAAGACTCCATAACTGTCAAGGGAGACGCCTCAGAATCATCGTCGAAAGGAAGAGGAGACGATTCCTCAGAGGAGAAATCCTCGTCCAGGTCACTAGGGTAACCAAACTCCTCGTCATCACTAAGCTCATCAATTAAGTCGGTCTCACCCACAGTGGCGTGCTCAGTCTTAGACACTACCGCAGACTCATCAGGAGAGTCAACGACTAGATCAGGCAGCTCAGGAGAAGACTCAAAAAGAACTATGGGCGTATTCGGAATAGGACGCACAATAGAGCCAAGATCAGATACGTCACTAGACTCAACGGTTATAATCTTCTGACGTGAGTGAACCTTTCTCCTAGGAGGTCGGCGCTTCTCAATCTCCAAAGCCGTACTAAAGGTGAGGTCTAGGTCGGTGTGACAATAATGTAGTAAGCCGTACTCACTCACAGGCTCGGTGTTGGTAGTACGGAGATAGGCGGGATCAAATTGATCTGAAAGGAGGCTACGCATCGCCTGCCAATTATGTTGATAACCACCAACACGACGCTCTTCGTTCAGCCAAAATAACTGGGCCTGACCTATTAACCGTTCTCGGGCAAAGTGAATCTTTTGGGGGTCATCCCATCCGTAACACTTAAAATGAAGTTCTATACCCTTAAGCCAATCCCTAAAAATTTTAGGACACCCTAAACCGTCATAAGTAGGACAAGTGTGACATTGCCTAGGGGGAAACTTAGTCATGGCTTTATCATACCAAAAGTCCAACCGGGAAACGTGAACGTCATAGGCCATAATTTTGGATTTTTGAAATTGGAAATTTGAATTTTGAATTTTAAACTTTGAAATTTGAAATTGGAAATTTGAAATTTTGAATTTTGAAATTTAAAATTTAAATTTTGAAGTTTGAAATTTGAAATTTGAAATTTAAGTTTGAATTTTAAAATTTGAAATTTGAAATTTGAAATTTAAATTTTAAATGTTGAAATTTGAAATTTGAAATTTGAAATTTGAAATTTTGAAATTTGAAAATTGAAATTCGAAATTTAAATTTTGAATTTTGAAATTTGAATTTTGAAATTTTGAAATTTGAAAATTTGAAATTCAAAATTTAAATTTTGAATTTTGAAATTTGAAATTTGAAATTTTGAAATTTGAAATTTTGAAATTTTGAAATTTGAAATTTGAAATTTAAAATTTAAATTTTGAAATTTGAAATTTGAATTTTGAAATTTTGAAATTTGAAATGTGAAATTTAAATTTTGAATTTTGAAATTTGAAATTTGAAATTTGAAATTTTGAATTTTGAAATTTGAAAATTTGAAATTCGAAATTAAAATTTTGAATTTTGAAATTTGAAATTTGAAATTTGAAATTTGAAATTTTGAAATTTGAAGTTTGAAATTCGAAATTTGAAATCTGAAATTTGAAATTTAAAATTTGAAATTTATTTGTTTTAATTTGAAGAGGGGGAGGAGTGTCAATTAGGAAATTGACGAAAACCTCCCTCTGATACCAAATTGATGCAGGGTATGTCCTAGAGATTCGTCACGGAGGCCTCGATAACGCTTACGACACGATCTACGCTCTCTATTCTACACGCTAACGAAAACGCAGCCACAACAATTATTTTATTTATCGCTCGCGCTAACAATACGGATCGTCGTTCCGCAAATAGATCGAATGTTGGCTATAGGCCAAATTCTTTCCGGCTAAATGGGATAATCTTGATCCCGAACGAGCTTTTGGGTTGTACCAAAATAGATCCACCAAGAACAAAATGATTCGAAAGATGGTAGGATCTATCCCAACAAAAAGAAAGCGAGGATCGCCAATCCTCTTACGAATCTTTCGGAAATCCAAACGAAAAATACCGATCTATTATTTGATTAACCGCGAAGAAAAACAAATCGGAAAATAACGCAGAAATTCGTCCACCACAAGAACTATCTAGAGAAAGAAATCTCTTGGTAGAAATTTTCGTTACCCCTTTCGGATTTGTAGATCCGTGATGCGTGGATCCACCAAGTTTGATCGCTCTTCCGTTGAAAGTCCACGGGAAGCGCGCTACGGATGATGAACGTGCTAATCTCCTTCACTTCACGCCGTGGAGGAAACCCCTATCTTCTTCCTTGTAAACAACCTCTCATGCATGGGCCAAAGTATCCTTGGAGAGAGAGGATCTCGGGTGGCCGTGAGCAAGAGGGAGAGGAGAGTAGCTGAGCACTAGAGAGAAGGGGGCGGCCGAGAGCAAGAGGGAGAGAGGAGATGGCCTTGAGGCCGGCGGTTTGGAGGAAGGAAGAAAGAGGGGGGCGGCGGCTAAGAGAAGAAGAGAGGGAAATTTTAGGGTTGGCAAATTCCAAATTTTGATTTCAATTAATTCTACCATCAAATGAAAAGTTCAAGGCCTTATATAGACTTACATCTCAAAGCAAATAACAAGTGGCTAAAGGCACACCACATAAAGAAAATGCAGAAATTAAATAATGTTTTTTTTAAAAGAGCCATCGTGAAAAGGCTATTAGCACGCCAAAGCTAAAATATCAAATATGAGTCTTGTTGCGAGGGCGAAGCTTGTAACCATGACCGCTACGACGTCGCACGTCCTTTGCCGGCACATCTTCAACATAGTCATTCCCAAGTTGGCCGTCCTGGTGGCCGTCGTCATCACCGTCGCCATCACCGTCGCCATCAATGCATGAATAGTGTAAGGTCACAAGGGCTTGTAATGAAGCTATTGAAATGAATAGAAATAGTGAAATTGAAAAATCATGCTCGGGGAGTCTGCTTAGGAACATCAATAGCTTTACGGAGATGACGTATATATCCAATAGAATGAGCCACCTCAAGAAGAGGTGTCATAGACATTTTAAAACAACTCATCATGATGAATATCATTATTCACATTTATCTAAAAACAGGTCAAAAACAAAGAGAGACAACAAAACACTTAGTTTGCACAATAGTCATATTTGCCATGGAGGGGAATGTCTCGTCATAATCAACTTCATACTACTGAAAATCTTTAGCAACCAATCTGGCCAAAGTCAGCCAGAGTCTTGATCTTGTTTACCCACTTACAATTGATCGGATGTGTATCAATCAGGTAAGGGTGCAAGATCTTATTTGACTTTAAATTCCTCATTCATTGTAGTCTATCACTCAAGTGTGGTAACAACTTTTTGGTATGCCTGAGATTCCCAACAACTAGTAGTAAAAAAAGAAGAAGATTGAAGGTGGTGAACAAGCTTAATCGATCAGGAGGTTGATGCGGGTGAGTTGAACTATGTAGAAGTGGAGCAATAGGAGTAACACATCCATATTAACATGTGAACTAGTGGAAGTCGTAGTAGAACTTCGATAAACACTGCAACCAATTCAGGGAGAAAGCAATGTTGCAGGATCAAATTGAACTATGATCAGGTTTTGAAGGTGGATCAAATGAAGTAGGAGGAGCAGATGTCTCAGTGTTACGGAAAATAAACCAATTAGATGTGGATGGAGGTAAGAGAGAAGGCCAAAATAGAGCATTATAATGTATGCTCTCAAAAAAAATGATGCGTCAAATACACGAAGACGTCTGGGGATAAGATTATAACATCTATATCTCGCATACAAAGAACTATAACAAAAAAAACGCGTGCAACCAATTTGGACGACAATTTTACTTACTCAAACAAAGTTTATTTAACTAAGCAAGTGCATCCAGATATGTCTTTTGATGAGTGGACATTCACAAAAAACATGAGTCATAATTTTGCTGATTAAAATATACATTAGTGAGAACAACTTTTGCCCAAAGTTGAAGATGAACTGAACCCCGATAAAAGAAGAGATCTAGTTATCTCAAGAATGTGCCAATGATGATACTTAACGATCTCATTCTGTTGATGAGCATAGAGACAAAAAAAACTAAGCAAACATTCGATGAGACACAAGAAAGTCATGAAACTTTTGTAATGTGTACTCTCAAATGAATCAAAACAAAGTAATTTAACTTTACAGAAGAACTAATGCTCAACCATTCTTGCAAACTAGATATTCATCAAAGACACCTAATTTTTTGAACTAAAATAAAGTTGATTATACGCGGTAGACGCGCTTTGTTTTACGTTTTATGTTGTCTCATTTATGTATTCACGTGATAGGTCAAGTGTATTTCTCGTCTATTAATATGAATGCTTTAGCCCGGCTTAGGGTATTCCGTCTAATTGTTTCTTCCGCTCTATTTGGTATCAGAGGCGAAGGAGCCGATCCGTTCCGCCCGTGTCGTCGCTTCCGCCAGGAAGATCCGCCGCTCCGCTTTGCGTCCATCGCGTTCGCCAACAAAGCTCGTCGCTCATCCCGCACGCATTTGGATCCCGCGTCTGGCCGTGCCTCTCGTGCCCTAGCCCCGCGGGTTTCGCCTTATAGGGCCGCGTCCGACGTTGTTTTTCCTTCTTCGACCGTCTCCCTTTAGCGCCTCTTCTTCTCAGCAGCGTTCCTCTTCGATGGTCTTCTCCGCCCGGAGATCCGCCGCTCCGCTTTGCGTCCGCCAACAAAGCCCATTGCGTCCACCAACAAAGCCCGTCGCTCCGCCCGCACACGTCCGGATCCCGCGTCTGGCCGTGCCTCTCGTGTCCTAGCCCCGCGGGTTTCTCCTTCTAGGGCCGCGTCCGACGTCGTTTTTCCTTCTTCGATCGCCTCCCTTCAGCGCCTCTTCTTCTCAGCAGCGTTCCTCTTCGGCAGTCTTCTCCGCCCGGTTTTTTCCGGGCGGCCCCTTGTCTCTGACCATTTTGTCCTCCATAGGGGCTGCCAGAGACGTCGCGCTCACATCCTCTGGTGTCCTCTCCTGCGGCATGATCCAAGTGACACTCGTAAGATGTGGTTTCGTCCGATTTGATCTCTTTGTCTTCTTCAGTCTCTCTCTGATGGGTGATTCATCTAAATCTCCTCGACTCCCCAATCGGGTACCCTTCCCGGTTCCTCTGCCGATCATCCTCAAAGTCACGACCAGTTTGGCTCGTTGAAGATCACGACTGTTGTCTTGGATGACATGAATTATCTGAAATGATCCAGGGCAGCACAACATGTTATTCGCAGTCACCAACTCTACGAACATATTGATGGTACCACTGTTGAGTCACCACATACCGATCCCTCATTGAGAAAATGGGATGCAAACAATTCATTGGTTGTCTCGTGGTTACTTCACTTGATGTCCCCCCAGGTGTACCACAGTTATATGTTGTTGGATTCTGCTTGTGAAATTTGGAAAATGACTCGTGACACCTACTCTCAGGTAGACAGTTCGACGCAAATTTATGAGCTCATTCGCCGTGTTCTGGAGCTGAAGCAGGGTGCCATGACCGTTTCTGCCTACTAATCTGAGTTCGGGCTCAACCCCTTTACTTTGCATGCACTGTCGATGTGCAAACTTTTCAGAAGGATAAAGACCGTTTTCGGGTTCATGTCTTTCTTATGAGGCTCAACATGGAGTTTGACGTTGTTCGCCTGCATGTCCTCAACCGTGAGCCTCTTCCCTCTCTTCGGGAGGTCTTCAACATGCTCCTCAGTGATGAGAATCGTCGTTGCTCTCTTGGTTCCTCTACTGATCACTCTGCGCTAGCTGAGATTTCTCGAGGACCTCCTCCTGTATGTTGCCACCGTGGGAAGAAAGGCTATACTAAGGACATCTGCTTTCGTCTGCACCCTCAACTTGCTCCCTCTGACCGGGGTTCTAGTGCTCGTGGTAGAGGTGGTTATTGTGGTGGTGGTCGTCAGATTGGTGATCGCACTCAGTATTTTGTGCACTCGACGGAGGTTCAGGAGGACACCTCTGGGGGTCTGTCTACTATGGAGTTAGAGGCCTTTCGTCGTATGTTGCGCTCCCAGATCGACTCTACACCTGCTGGTTCTACTGCTACGTTTGCTACTTCAGGTCTCTCCAGTGCTCATGTTGTGTCTTCATCCCCTTCCGAGTGGATCATCGACTCGGGTGCGACCAATCACATGACTGGCTCTACCTCAGGTTTTATCTCCTATACTCCTCTTTTTGGTCATGATAAGGTTATTGCTACTAATGGTTATCTCTCTTCCATCGCTGGTAAAGGAACCGTTGTTTGTTCTCCCGACCTATCATTGTCCTTGGTTTTGCATGTCCATTCATTTCCTCACAATCTTCTCTCCATTAGTCGCTTGACTACCTCTTTAAATTGCTCCGTAACATTTTTCCCTGATATTTGTGTGTTTCGAGATCTGGATACGAATCGGATGCTTGGCAGTGGTAGGAACGTTGGCGGACTGTACTTGTTGAACCAGTCATTATCTCTCAGTGCTCTTTCTTCCACCAGATCTCCAACATTACACAACATCCGGCGCTGGCATCAGTGCCTTAGCCACCCTTCTGCTTTATATCTCGCTAAATTGTTTCCTGCTTTCAATCGTTTAATAAAGTCATTTTCTTGTGATACATGTGAACAAGCCAAACATGTTCGTCAGAGTATCAGTCATATGTCTTTTCCTAATTCATGTCTGTTTGATGTTATCCATTCTGATGTTTGGGGTCCCTTCCCTGTGTTATCTTTATCTGGCTACAAATGGTTGTTACTTTTATTGACTGTCATTCTCGTACTATTTGGCTTTATTTGTTAAAAAGAAAATGTGATGTGCTTGCTGGTTTTCAGTCCTTTCATAAAATGGTGGTGCAACTGTTCAGCAGCACAATTCGTGTGCTTCGTAGCGATAATGGTGGGGAATATGATGATCGGGGAGCGTTCGGTGCCTATCTAGCCAAACATGACATTATTCATCAAACCACATGTGTCTACACTTCTACTCAAAATGGTGTCGCTGAACGGAAAATAGGCACTTGCTGGAGGTTGCTAGGTGTTTGTTGCTTGCTATGCACTTTCCCAAGTCCTATTGGGATGATGCGGTACTTACGGCCACCCACCTTATTAACCGTCTTCCGTCTTGTTCCATTTCATATGATACACCCCTCTTTCGTCTTGCCAAGAACCACATTGTCCACACCTCTCACATCGCCACTCGTGTCTTTGGCTTAGTCTGCGTTGAAAAACTCCACATCGTGAAAAACTGGATGCGCGCTCCCTCCGATGTGTTTTCGTTGGATACTGTCTACCACCAAAGGATATCGTTGCTATCACCCTCCAACTCGGCGCTACTATTGCTCTGTTGATGTTACTTTTCGTGAGGGGGAGTCGTATTTTGGTTCTCGTCAGGGGGAGACGAGTAGTAACGGTGACGAGACCATCGTCTCTTCTCTCCCGATTGTTGCCTCTCCTCATCTTCCCCGTTCTCATGTTCCGTGTACTGATACTGTTCCTTCCTCCTCTATTCCTCTTATATTATACACATACTCCCACAGACTCCAAATTGTTGAGCAAGTACAGACAGTGGATGTTCCACTAGGGCCGGTGTCTGTCTCCGCTTCAGATTCAGATGATGACCTCCATGTTCCTCTTGCTCGTCTTAAATGTAAAATGGGTGGCACCAAACACCCCATTGCCAACTACATTTGTTATACTCACCTCTTTCAGGCTCATAAAGTTTTTATCTCATCTCTTTCCTCTATTATGATTCCTAAGACCTGACAGGAGGTTGTTCAGATAGCTGAGTGGAAACAGGCTATGAAAGAGGAAATGAGTGCCTTGGAAAAAATGGAACATGACGGCTTGCTAATCTTCCCCCTAGGAAGCGAACGATTGGGTCACGTTGGATCTTCTCTGTTAAACAGAATCAAGATGGGGTGGTGGAGCGGTACAAAGCTCGTTTGGTTGCTCAAGGGTATACCCAGACCTAAGGTATTGACTACCAAGAGACCTTTGCCCCTGTTGCAAAGATGAATTCAATTCTGGTGATTCTCTCTTGTGCTACTAGTCGTGGATGGAAGCTACAACAGCTCGACGTCAAAAATGCGTTCTTGCATGGTGATCTGGAAGAGGAATTGTACATGACATCCCTCCGGGCTTTATCAAAGAAGTGTTCAATGGAAAGGTCTGTCGTCTGCAGAAATCCCTATATGGCCTGAAGCAGTTCCCGAGAGCTTGGATTCAACGGTTTAACAAGGCCATGCTTCAACAAGGCTATACTCAAGGACAAGTTGATCGTACTCTTTTTATTAAGAGGAGAGGAGCGCAAGTATCAATTCTTATTGTGTATGTGGATGATATCATCATTACTGGTGATGACCTAAAGTAGATTGTTCACTTGAAAGAATAACTGGCAAGTAATTTGAAGTCAAGGATCTTGGAAAGTTGAAATACTTCTTGGGAATTGAAGTAGTGAGGTCTCGTCGAGAGATCTTCATCTCTCAGAGAAAGTATACCCTTGATCTTCTGGATGAAACTGGAATGCTAGGGTGTGCTCCCGTGGATACTCCAATTGAAGCTAATCATAAGATTGACGTGGATACTAGTGGGGAGAAAGTGGATGATTCCAAATATCAACGATTGGTTGTGAGGCTCTTATATTTATCTCATACTCGCCCTGATATTACATATGATGTAGGTGTCCTAAGTAGATTCATGCACTCCCTCAATTTGCCCGCAGCAGATAGCATATCTGGTATTACGATGTCTCAAGAAGTCTCCAGGACGTGTGATTCTGTTCTCTGCAAACCAACCTTTTGAGATTGAAGTGTTTACTGATGCCGATTGGGACGGTAGTCAAGATGATAAAAAGTCTACTACCGGGCATTGCTCGTTTGTGGGTGACAACCTTGTTTCGTGGAAGAGCAAGAATCAGAATGTTGTTGCTCGCTCAAGTGATGAAACAGAATATAGGGGTATGACGCAATGAGTATGTGAGGGAGTGTGGTTGAAGACAATTCTCCTAGATATGAGTCTACATGTGAACAAACTAGTTACTATCTACTGCGACAACAAGACTGTCATTAGTATTGCACATAATTCGGTTCAACATGACATGACAAAACATATTGAAGTTGACAGACATTTCATCAAAGATTATCTTGACAAGAGAAATATCTGCACTTCATTTGTGAACTCATATGATCAGCTTGCCGATGTCTTCACCAAGGGGCTAAGCAGTGACAACTTCATGAACAATACTGCTATGTTGGGAATGATCAATATATATTCCCAACCTGAGGGGAGAGTTGAATATACGCGGTAGACGCGCTTTGTTTTACATTTTATGTTTTATGTTGTCTGTCTCATTTATGTATTCACGTGATAGGTCACGTGTATTTCTCACCTATTAATATGAATGCTTAGCCCGATTTACGGTATTCCGTCTAATTGTTTCTTCCACTCTACTGATAAATCCTTATAAAATAAGAAAATCATCAACAAAAATGACCATAATATTTATTTTGCTCTATAGAGAGGTGAGAGGAAGATCATCAAACATCAATGTAAATAAAATCAAAATAAGAAAAAAACTTATTACTAGAAAACGATGCTATATGAAGATCATTAATACAACTAGTATAATATGTAAGAAATTTTCCAAAACACCCCAAGAAGATAATAATTAAAGCCTAGTAAGGGATCTATGAGCTAGTTTCCTATGTCAAATTTCACATGTAGAAGGTATAATAGCATGGTCAAGGAAAGTAGCGTAGCAACAACTAAAGATAAGAGAAAAGCCTGATGGTCCATATAGTACAAATCATCGTGCTTATGTTCTACCGACACAATCTTCCCCCTACGAGGAACTTGTATGGTACATGTAAAAGTGATAAGAGGAAATAATACAAGTTATGCCAATCAATTTAGAAACTGATAAAAGACTCATGGTCAATTGATGGACATAATAGACATCGTGGATGATGAAGTGATGTAACACAATAGGATGATCACGAACAACAATTGAGAGAAGGACTTCATTAGTCGTGCGAATGGATGCAAATGATTGGATATACATAAGGCTACTGAAGCAAGAAGATCCATGGTGCTATATATGATGGATCTTAAGTAGTTATATTTGTCATCACTCTGACAGACCGTGATAGTTGTTGGTACAACAAAAGACAACAAAAGATGAAATCACAACATTAGAAGCGACCACACATTTTTAGTATGTTCATGAACTTACAAATATAATTAAGAGATAAAGAGAGTTGTCAAAACCTAGAGAATAAAGGACATGTACCAACAACTATCACGGTCTGTCAGAGTGATGACAAATATAACTACTTATGATCCATCATATATAGCATCATGGATCGTGTGTTATGCAAGGATTTGACTATTTTGAATGGCGCAAAGACATGAGATTATCGAAGCCCATGAGGAATAGATTGAGGCGGACCCGAATAATAAGAGAGTACTTAAAAGGAGGGATCAACAAGACTGGGAGACCCGTTGGTGATGCTATGCGACTCCACAACAATTTCACATTCATTTGTAGGGGTGTCAAACCGCAAAGCTAAGCGGTTGCAACGAGTCAATATTGTTGGTAAAGCTAGAAGCCGAAAGGATCTAGAAAGAGGAGTTCATTTGGGCAACCCCTACGAGGAGGAGCTCAACTGTGAAAGTAACAGCTCCTGGGAGAAGGAGCTTATTGGACAGATAAGTTACGAGTTGTTGAGCATAAATATGTGATCTATGATGAACAATAAATCCATTGATCGAGCAAAATGAGACAATCCGAGCAATTGATGATAGAAATCAATCCGAAATATTGATTCCCAAAAGCAATTGCGTAGATGTGTTCATCTATGGAAGCAGTTGACTTGAAGTATTCATTATTAGAAGCTGTTAACCCCTTGTTAGCAAATACACCAGATTCATCGGCGTGGATAGAGGGCTCGTTGACTGCCGGCGATGATACCACCAAACTTGTTGACCAGTATCGATAGTGTTGATAAAAGGTCTGTCGACCATAGATGATGATATCTCCAGACTCGTTAATCTTGGATGCTCGGCTAGGGCATCAAACCCAACTTTAATACCATGATAGGTCTTGATAATGATTTGGGCAATTGTATTCTTCATGCAGAGGGTATATAGGGTAGTCGTGTTCATAAAGCCCCCCGGGCCCGGGCTTTTCTGAACCGGGCCCGGGCCCGGGCCTTGATTAGAGCCGGGCCGGGCATCTGGCTCCTGGAGGGGGCCTGCTAAGGCCCCCAGGGCCGGGCCGGGCCGGGCCCGGGCTTAGCCTGGGCCTGGTTTTTTTAAAAAAATTAAGGGTGGATCTCTCCATTTTTATCATTACTCGGGGCACCTTGCTTGTTTTAGGGGCAAGCAACCTGCTCCGTGCCCAACAACACATGATCCACAAGGCTAACAAGCATCATCATGATGTTGCGTTGGCACCAAATGATTCAGTGTTTGTCAAACTTCGCTCTCGCTTGCTAATCTCAGTGGCTACTCGTATCCACCCAAAGATCGCCCCTTGCTTCTATGCCCTTTTCAGATTCTAGAATGCATTTGAGGTAACCTACCACCCGCGGCTTCCTCCTCAGTCCTCAACTAGACATTTTCTCCTTCTAAGTTTCAACCTTTCTTCAGCACTTATAGTTTCCGTAAATAAGAAGAAATTCAAATGGGGCCGTATCTTGGCTGTCGTTGCTGTCGTACATTGTGCTGAGCACATGCATGATATATATTTTTGTTTGGGATATTTCCTTGGGTTTCGCCCACACTATGTCCTAGGCTTGTTGGTGTCTTACTCCGGGGCGTGGATTCTTCTGAGTATATTTGTATCCATGCTAACTAGGCTTGATGCATTGGCAAATTTGCGAAGTTGTCAGTTTTATCTTTACCCTTCTTAATATCACTAGACCAGAACCTTACCTTCTCTAAGCAGGTGACAATGATGGACCGAGCCAATGTTTTCAAGCAGCACTACGAGTTGGCTGAAACAATCATGCTGAAGGCGATAAGCCCGCCCCGGGCCCAGACCGGGCCTAGAAACCGTGCTTTGCCCGCCCCCGGGCTTAGCCCGGGCCTAGGAAACCGGGCTTTGCCCGACCCGGCCCAGGCCGGGCACTGGGCCGGGCAAATGCCTATATATGGGGCCTTGTTAGGCCCCATGGCCCGGCCTGTGCCCGGGGCAGGCTTAGCCCGGGCCCGGGCCTAGCCGAGCTTTTACCGGGCCCGGTTTTTATGGGCACCCCTAATATAAGGAGAGAAATCCTATATGACCGTATTGCGGCATGTAACAATAAATGCTTCAAAATTTTGTCATTAGAAAAATACGAGGAACATAGATATGAGGAAGAAGAGGTACATTTCTTTGAATTTTCTCGATGCGGTGATACAATGCCTCAGTTTATATAACATTGGTCTAACAAAAATAGGAATACAAAAGGCCTCCTTAAGTCGGAGCCCCACTTAGGGAAATACATGTTTACAAATGAGTTCATAATTTTCGATGCTTTGTGCCTTGCATGTGGAATGCTTCGTGACTAAGGGAGGACGTTCCATATTACATCCATCAATACCTCTTAATCTGGATGTTCAATCACTTTCGTCCTCATTCTCATTTTGAGAAATTTTTCTCGAGCTAGGGGTTTTGTCTTGGAGTCGGGTAGTGTATTGATAAGTCAATAATTATAATTATTTTAATATAGTTTTTATTTAATAAATAGTTATATTTTATTTAGTTTTATAATAATATTTATATTAATTCGTTTCTTTTCTTATTTCAGGTTAATTTAGGCTCCATATAACAATTTGAAGCTTACAAGGCTAATCAGGAGAACAACCAGAAGAATTCTGGAAAAATCGCAAATACACACCCCTGTCACGGGCGTGACAGGCAGGCGTGACTCATCCAGGTGCCCAGAAGCCAAATTCCACGTCAGATTAAAGTTACACGCCTCCCTCACGGGCGTGACCTCCAGGTCATGGGCGTGACTAATAGGCGTGACATCCAGTTTAGTAGCATTAAGAAGCCAGTTTCAGATCCGAGGCGTTCCAGCTTACACGCCCTAGGTCACGGGCGTGACCCTTCAGCAACTGCCAGAGTTATTTCCCACCCCTAGGGCATGGCGTGACCTAGGTCAGTCCAGACACGCCCTAGGTCATGGCGTGACCTAGGGGCGTGACCCGCAATTTAACAGATTTTGGCGGTTTCTCGCCAACGTCCCCGGGCCTTCAAGACAACAGTTCCGTACTTGACACGCCCCCAAGTCACGGGCGTGATCAAGGGGCGTGACCAGCCAGAGAAAAATCTATAAATTCCAGAAAGGTCCATGAGCTCAGGAGGAAGATTTTGAGTAGTTTTTAGGACGTTTTAGTAGCTTAGTTTTCAGTATTTCAGCATTTCTTTCTTGTAATTTCCATTTCATAATTTAGTTTTCCTTTTGCAATCTCAATTCTAGTACTTTCTTTTTAGCAATCTTGTCACTCTTTTCTTTATTTTGTAATTTCTTCATCATGTCAAGTAGCTAATTTCTTTAGCACTTGATCATGATGATATTTGAATAAAATAATCTTTTTTTTCAAACTCTTTATTTCCACTTCGATTTACCTTTGACATCAATTGTATCGAATTCATATTTTCATGAATATGTTTTCGACTATAAGTCTGTATCCTAGATTTACCGAGAGTTTGTGGATACGGGTAAATCACTCAAAGGTAGGAGTTGCATGCACTCCTCGAGAGAGGATGACATAAATCTTCCGGATTGGAGTCAAATCCAATAGTGGGGTTCACCGCATAAAGTACGCTTAGGGGTTTCGACTGACCGAGAGGTTTTAATCGATCAACTTAAGTTTAGTCGAGAGCGTATTCTCGAGAGAGGCGCTTTTGTATCTTAGGAAACTCCACGGTCGAAGTAGGTAAATTAGAGTTTGTCTTTTATAAAAATTTTATTTAAATTCAAAGGGAGTCTAAATCAAGTGCTAGTTTTTAGTTTATTTTCTTCCTATAGTTTAATGTAACCCTTTTTTATATTTAGATAAAATAATATTAATTTGCATGAGTAGGAGTAATCAACAGTCACCGAGTCTAAATACGACAATTTATATACTATATTTCAAAAGGTACACTTGCCTATTTCGGTATTTTAGTTTGGAATTATTTCTAAAACTATAAAACCTTCATCATGTATCTTCCTACTTGCAAAAGATTACTTTGATTTCTCCCTTTCCAGTTTGTTCTTTGATAAAGTGATGGAGGATCTCAATGTGTTTACTTTGTTGTGAGAAAAAAGAGTTTTTCGCAAGAGCTATGGCAGAAGTGTGTAGCATTTGAGAATCATGGATTTGACATCGTCTTCTTCTTTCCCTAATTCTTATAGGTGCTTGATGGGTTACTTTAACCATATGGTTTCACAGGCAGCGTTATTGAGCGCAATGTATTCAACTTTGGTCGAAGATAAGGGTACCATTTACTGTTTGTGAGAAGACTGGGATATGAGTTTTTCACCTAAGCAAAAAATGTATCCACTGGTATTTTTTCGATCTTCCAGGCTCCCTTCCCAATCAAAATCACCATGCCAATTTGATCAATTAGGGCATCATGTTCATACAGGAGGTTGCAGTTTTTTGTGCTATTGACTAAGTGAGTTTTGCTTGGATTTGCAACATACCTCGAGAGAATGTTCACGAAATTCTTGATATCAGGTCGGGTATTGGTAAGATTAATGAGCCGATCATAGAGCATTAGATTTCCTCGTTTACTTTTTCTTCCTCTTATTTACTTTTTTTTTTCAATTTTTTGTTTTACACTCATGGGGGTGAGAGTTGGATTGCGGTTTGCAAGTCCAACTTTTTTCAGGAGATCAGTGACATATTTCTATTGGGATAATAAGATGTAGTCATTGTTGAGTAATTAGCATGCTCAAAAAATACTTCATTGGGCCGATATTGGTCATTTCATCCTTGGTCTTCATGTTGGATCTTAAATTCTGTATTTTGTGGCTTGAGGAGCCAGTGATATGTAGGACGTCAATATAGATTCTTATGATGATCAACCCTCTGTCTAATTTAGAGCTGTAGAGTGAGGGTTCAAATGGAAATTTTGTGAAGCCTTCTGAAAGTAAGTAGTGATCAATGTTGAAATTCCATACCCGTAATGCCTATTTCAATCCATACAAGGCTTTACTTAATTTGCACACCTTCATTTCTTCTCCTTTAACTTCAAAATCTCCTAGTTGTTGAACATACACCTCTTCGATGATGATTCCTTTGAGGAATGTTAATTTTATATCAAGTTGATGGATGGGGAGATTGTTTTGTGCGGCATGGGCAATCACAACTTGAATGGTTTCCATTCTAGCAACGTATGCAAAAGTTTCCTCGTAATCTCTTCCTGGTTTCTGGGAGTAACCTTTGGCAACTGTTAGAATAACCCATGTATTGGGCCCATTATTGCTCTCTTCTCTTTAGTCCCACATCTTGTATAGGATTTTTTCTCTCTCTTCCTCCTATATATTTGTATTCTCTACTTGTATTTACATACTCAAGCAATACATACAATATTTTGAGCTTTCTCTACATGGTATCAGAGGGAAAATCGGCCTCTCGCGGACTCCCTTTTTCTGTCCGCTTCTGTTGACCTCCCGCGGCCTGCCTCCCGCGGCCTACTTGTCTCTGTCCGCTTCTATTCTGCGGCTTGCCCGTCTCTGTTTGCTTCTTTTCCGCTGCCTCCAGTTGCTCTCTTCCTCCCGTGGTTCCACCCCCTGGCTTCTTATAGTCATTTCTCTCCCTGATCCGCGGGGCCACCTTCTCTCTTGTTCTCTGCTGTCCACTGCGGGCTCCCTGCTCGCAGACGGTTCTTGGTCGCTGTTCTTCTTCTGGCGGACTGCTCCAGCTCGCCGCGGCTTGTCTTCAGTCCGCTGCTCTGTTATCCGCTGCTTTGCCTATCCGCGATCTGCCTTGTCCTACCCGCAACCTGTTCCAGCTCGCCGCAACCTGTTCCAGCTCGCCGCGCCCTGTTCCAGCTCGCTGCGACTTGCCTTCTCTATCCGCTTGAGTCTTTCTACTCGCGGTTTCCTTCTCCTCAAACCGCTGCTGTGATCCGCCAGACCGTGCAGGCTGTTCCTCTCCCGCATTTTGGTCGCGGTCTTCTCCTGCTCTTCCTGTCTGCGCGGCTTGTCTCTGTCCGCTGCGGGCTTCTTTTCCCAGTCCGCTTCGCCTTTGGTCGCGGCCTCCTCCTGCCGCTGGTGTTTTCACACCTTGACCGGGAGGTCTCTGCTCTAGTCGCGCGGGCTCCCCTATCTTGCGGACTGCTCTTGTTCGCCGGAGTCTCTCTCTCTCTGCTTGCGGACTGCTTCTATCCACTGCGGACTGCTTCCTGTGCTCTGACCGTTGCTGTGTTCACCTAGACCGTGCAGACTCCTTTCTTTCCGCATTTTGGTCGCGATCTGACTAATCGTTGGTGACCGGCGTGACCGTGCGGACAAGTGCCTTTTCCGCATTTTTTGGTCGCGGTCTCCAGTCCTTCCCGCTGCGGCGTTGTCGTGCGACCTCTTGCTCTTTTCACGGCGGTCTCCCTAGGTGGTCTGGTTCTGCGGCCTGCCTCTATGGGTTCTTCGGGTAACTCCACTAGCTCGGCGGCCAGTCCGCCTATTGACCGCCCGGCCTATCCTACAGACCGCCCGGTTTGCTCTGCTGAAGTCCGTGATGAGCTAAGGATCACTACCATCTCTCTTTCTGGCAAGAAAAACTTTATTCTTTGGGTGCACTCAGTTCGACTGGTTTTTCAGGCCAAAGGTCTTCTGCCTCACCTTACTCAGGCACCTCCGTCTCCTCTTACCAATGATTGGCTCCGCAATGATGGTCGCGTTCAGACTTGGATCCTAAATTCATTGGATGGTGAGCCTTATCAGATGGCTATGTACCACGACACCGCCAAGGCTATGTGGGATGAGCTGCATTCCTTATACTCAGGCCGCGACAGCCTTCAGCATCTCTAGGACATACTCACTGACCTCTTTGCTCTCGACACTGGCGGGGCTTCATATATCACCTCGTTTGTCGCTCGGGCTAAAACTCTTGCTGAAGCCTGGATCCAGCATCAGCCGCCCACCAATGATCATGCTGCTCAGCGCGCTCAGAAGGAAGCCGCTTGCATTGCCATAATCATGGCCCGTCTTCCATCTCACCTTCAGAGCCTTCGTGCTCAGGTCCTGGCTGCTCCCACCACACCATCTTTCTCTGATGTATGCTCCATGATTCTCCGTGTATCACCTCCTCCAGATATTTTTGCTCCTTCTCCCCCGGCCCTTCTTCAGCAGGCCCCTCCGCTCCTACCATCCCCTCCTACTTCTGCTCGGGGGGGGGGGGGGGGGGGGGGGGGGGGCGTTCGGGCTCTCGGGGCCGTGGTCGTGGTGGCCGGGGTCGGCTAAAGTGTTCCTTCTGCGGGAAAGATGGTCATCTTGAGGCGAACTGCTACAAGAAAATTGGTTATCCTCCTTGCCCGACGACATCTGCTGTTACTGACGCCAGTCCTCCTGATCTTGAGACCGTCCGTCTTCAGCTCCAGCATCTTCAGGGTCTGCTCCACCCACCATCTCCCTCCGTCGCCTCTGTATCCAACACAGATACTGTTTGTCTATCCACCAGCCTGGGCTGGATTGTGGACTCTGGTGCCACTCATCAAATTACTTCGCAACAGCCTGCCCAGTACTCGGATTCTCCTTATCCGAAGACTATCACTGTGGCCAATGGGGCGATGGTTACTGTCTTCGGCTCGGCAGATCTTTCTCTCAACCCGTCGATCACCCTTCGCTCGACTCTTCATGTTCCGAGTTCACCGTTTAATTTACTTTCTGTTGGACGTCTTACGAATGATCTTGATTGTTCGGTTATATTCACATCCTCTTCCTTTGTTATACAGGATTGGCGGACGCAGACTACCATTGGTAAAGGCCGGCTGCGGAACGGGCTCTACCTTCTCGACAAATCTCCCACCATTCTGTCTTCTGTTTCTTCCACGACGTGACATCGTCGTCTTGGGCATGCCCCTCTGTCGGTTCTCCAACGGGCTCTTCCAGATATATCTTTTACTCCTTTTCAGTGTGACTCATGTATCCTCGGCAAGCAGCCGCGTTCTTCTTTTCGTTCGCATTGTACTCAGAGCGCTGCTCCCTTTGATCTCGTACATTCTGATATTTGGGGCCCTTTTAAGGTTACCAGTATTTGTGGCTTTCACTATTTTATCAGATTTATTGATGATCACTCTCGCACTACGTGGCTTTACTTACTCCGTGATCGCTCGGAGCTTCCCCGTGTTTTCCGGGCATTTGTCCTCGAGACCTGTACGCAATTCCACACCACACTCAAAATACTACGCACCGACAATGCTCGTGAGTACACCAGCCACGAATTTACCGCTTTGTGTTCTGAATACGATATTCTACATCAAATCTCCTGTGCTTACACACCCCAGCAAAATGGTGTTGCCAAAAAGAAGAACCGCCACTTACTTGATGTCGCCCGCTCCCTCATGCTTCAAATGCATGTTCCCAAGCCGTATTGGAACTTTGCGGTTTCGACTGCCTGCTTTCTCATCAACCATCTCCCTTCCTCCGTCCTCAATTATGCTACTCCGTTTAGCATGTTGTTTCCCTCCACTTCGGCTTTTCCTCTCCCACCTCGTATCTTTGGGAGCAGCTGCTACGTCCATCGTCTGAGGCCCTCCTCGGATAAGTTGGATCCCAGGGCGGTTAAACACATCTTTGTCGGCTATTCACGCACCCAGAAGGGCTATATCTGTTACTCTCCCGCTACTCGAAAGATCTCCGTTTCTGCTGACGTTACCTTCCGGGAAGAACAACCGTTTTTTCCTGCTCCTTTACCCGCTGATCTACCACCAACTCCTCTCTCGCCATCCATCCCACGCCCCGTTATTCCCGCTACTACACCACCTTCGCCGGTTTCCCCTACACTGGCTCCTGCTACCGTCAAACCACCCGTTATCCGTGTCTACACTCGTCGCCCTCCCAGTTCCGTTGCCCCTCTGCAGACGACCTCTACCACGGATACTCCGCGTCCTTCTGATCAGGTACCCCCTTCCACTACTCATCCACTGGCCAACTACGTCTCTCTTCATCGCCTCTCTCCCCTTCTACACACATTTGCTACTTCTCTCTCTTCGATTGCTGTTCCTAACTCTGTGCAGGTGGCGCTTCAATATCTCGGCTGGCGGGCAGACATGGAGGAAGAAATGTCTGCTCTCTGGGCTAACCAGACATGCACCGTCGTGCCCCTTACTCCGGGTCAGAAACCGGTTGGGTGCAAGTGGGTCTTTGTCATCAAACATGCTGCTGATGGGACAATTGACTGTCTGAAGGCTCGTCTTGTGGTTCGTGGCTTCACCCAGCAACAGAGACTCGACTATGAGGAAACTTTCTCTCCGGTCGCCAAGCTCAATATCGTTCGCGTCCTCATCTCTGTCGCTGTTCATCGCTAGTGGCCCCTATTTCAACTGGATATCAAGAATGCCTTCTTAAATGGGGATATCCAGGAGACGGTCTACATGCAACAACCACCCGGGTTTGAGACCACGAGGGAGTCTCAAGTCTGCCGCCTTCTAAAGGCTCTGTATGGTCTCAAACAATCTCCACGAGCATGGTTTGAAAAATTCAGTAAGGTCCTTCGTGATATCGGTTTTACTCGAAGCTCGGCCGACTTCTCGCTGTTTACTCGTCACCGACCAACAGGGACGGTCCTTCTGTTAGTATACGTTGACGACATCATCATTACAGGAGATGACTCACAAGGGATACATGCCGTCAAAGTACATCTAAACTCGGTATTTCAGACAAAGGACCTGAGACCTCTACGATATTTTTTGGGTCTTGAGGTTGCCAGACGACCGGATGGGCTTATTCTATCTCAACGGAAGTACTGTCTTGACCTTCTTCATGATGCTGGTCTTTCAGGGTGTAAGCCAAGTGATACCCCTATGGATGTAAACCACAAGTTGTGCGCTCAGGCATCTGACTCAGATATACTTCTCTAGAATCCTGAATATTATCGACGACTCGTTAGAAAATTGATCTATCTCACAGTTACCAGACCAGATATTTCCTTTGCTGTTGGTCTTGTCAGTCAGTACATGCACTCTTCTCGAAAATCTCATCTTCAGGTTGTTGAACGTATTCTCAGGTACCTAAAAACAGCTCCTGGTCAAGGACTTGTTTACCGGACCTCTTCTTCTGCTCCAACTTTTGTGGCATACTCAGATGTTGATTATGTTGGTTCTCTTGATGACCGACGATCTACTAGTGGTTTTTGCACATATTTTGGAGGACAATTGATTACATGGCGAAGCAAGAAACAAGCGGTCGTTGCTCGATCATCAACTGAGGCAGAATACCGGGCAATGACATCTGTTGTATTGGAACTGACATGGCTTGAGAGTTTTCTCACTAATCTGGGTGTAAAATTACCGTCACCGGCTCTTCTCTTTTGTGACAGCCAAGCGACTATACATATTGCCAAGAACCCAGTCTTCCACGAAAGAACAAAACACATTGAAGTCGATTGTCACTTCATTCGGGAAAAAGTTCAAATGAAGAAGCTCGATCTAAAGCATGTCCCAGGGTCGGAACAAGTTGCGGATGTACTCACAAAGGTTCTTCCCAAGACACTCTTTTATCAATGCTTGTCCAAGCTTGGTGCATATGATTTGTACGCTCCAACTTGCGGGGGAGTGTTAGAATAACTCATGTATTGGGCCCATCTTTTGGGTCCATTATTGCTCTCTTCTCTTTAATCCCACATCTTGTATAAGATTTGTTTTCTCTCTCTCTTCCTCCTATATATTTGTATTCTCTCCTTGTATTTACATACTCAAGCAATACATACAAGATTTTGAGGTTTCTCTACAGCAACAAATCAGGCTTTGCATTTTATAATTTCTCCTGCTTCCTTGCATTTGACTTTGTAGATCCACTTGAGCTAGATGACTTCTTTGTCTAGTGGTTTGCTTCCTTTCATTTGACTTTGTAGTCCTGTAGATCCACTTGAGTTCGATGACTTCTTTGTCTAGTGGTTTGTCAGTCAGAGTCCAAGTTTGATTTTTCTAAACCACTTTCATTTCTTCATTGCTTCATGCCAGACTTATTCAGTGATGGCTTCTTCATATGTGGCAGGGGTATTTGAAAAAAGAGCTGCCACAGGTCTAGTAAATTTATTCTAAGCTGCGAGTTTTTTTGGAATAATGATAGATCTAAACAGGTGTCTGGTACCAATTCAACTTCTTCAGCCGCAGTTTTGAGGACGCTGGAAGATGCTACTTGCTCAACCACTGTGGTCTGTAATGAAGAGAGCTTATTTTCTGAATCTCAGGCCTACCCATGTGATTCATTGAAGATGACATCAAGAGAGATAATGAGCTTATGCTGGTTTGGATCATATGGACGATAGGCAGTTAAATTCTCACAATAGCCTATGAAGATATATTTCTCAGACCACTCTTCTAACTTTTATTTTTTTTTCCTTTTAAAGCATATGCACCACTCTTCTGTTTACAAGATCTTTAGCGGGTGTTCGATTTAGAATGTGCGCTGTTGTGTTGTGGGCCTCTGCCCAGATACGCTTTGGCATTTTGGTGTGAACATCAATGCTTTGACCATTTCTACTATGATTTTGTTTCTTCTTTCTACAACCCCATTCTACTGGGATTTGGGGGCAGGGGCCTCTCTTCAAATTCCCTCCTTTTTGCAGAAATAAGAGGAGATTGAGGTAAATTCTCCTCCTATATGAGTCAGTTACGAGGGCTTTGATTTGGTAGTTGGTTTGTTTTTTCAATCAAAATTTTGAAGGATTTGAATGCTTCAAAGGCTTCAGATTTATGGGTTAAGAAATATATCCTCATAAATCTGGAGTAGTCATCTATGAGTAAAAGGTAGTACATCTTTGAGAAGCTTGACGTGGAAAAGGTAGTCGATGAGCTTTAAAAGTCACATATTCTTTACAGAATGATTTATCAGATTTGAGAGTTGGCATTCCTGTGATCATGTGCTTGCTTTTCATTTGTTGGACTGCTTCTCAGTGGAGATGACCAAGCATATGATGCCAAAGCTTTATGTCATTGTTGCAAGTTGCAACCCTGATTGTAGGTGACAACATTTTGACATATGGAGCCCATCTCCAGAGGAAAAACTTGATTGTTGGACATTTTTGCTTAGGCGATCTAGTGTCTGCTGGCTATATTAATGATTTGGCATTCATCAATGGAGAAGACCACTTGGTAGCCTCTTTGGATTAATTGTCTAACATTGAGTAAGTTTTGTTGACTTGGAACCCACTGCCCTTCAGGTATGAGTTTAGTTTCATCGTTTTTTGTTAGAAAGTTATCGACCCCTTTCCTTTTATTTTTGTGGCTTTACCATCACCCAAATACGCTTCAGATTTGAATGTTTCATCAAAGGTGTAGAAAAGAGTTGTTATTGTTGCAACCCTGATTGTGGGTGACAACACTTTGACATATGGAACCCATCTCCAGCGGAAAAACACAGTTGTTGGACATTTTTGCCAAGTCTATCTGGTGTCAGCTGGCTTTATAAATGATTTGGCATTCTTCATTGGAGAAGACCACTTGGTAGCCTCTTTGGATTAATTGTCCAACACTAAGTGAGTTTTATGCTAGATTTAAAACCCACTGCACTTCAGGTATGAGTTTAATTTCACCGATTTTTGTTAGAAAGCTTACCGTCCCCTTCCCTTTTATTCTTGTGGCTTTACCATCACCCAAATACACTTCATATTTGAATGTTTTATCGAGGGTGGAGAAAAGAGCTTTGTTATTGCTCATGTAACTGGAACACTCGCTGTCAATATAATAGGTGCTGTGATTTTTGTGATCGGGTTGTGAACTGGAGTAAAACAGGGCCTCTTTTGTTTCTTTTTATGTGAAATTTGCTTCTTTTTGTTTAAACCAGTAATCTTTGCCAAGGTGGTTTTGTTTCTTACATCTTTTACATTTGAAAAAAAAACAATATTTTGAGTGATGGTTTTTTATATACATAAGTTGTAATCTGGGGATGTTTTTTCGAGAGATGCTGGTGTGGGTTGATGGGGTCCTCTCCCTACCTTTGGATGAATTGTTCTAGTGAGGCTGAGATTTACTTGGTTGATTGGCTCTGTTTTCTGTTTTTGTGAATTTTTCAGGTTCATTTTCACCTGCAAGGCTAACTCCAAAGAGGTATTTCTCCTTAATCTGTCTTCATGTGCCTGCAGAGAACCAATCAATTCTGTCACTGAGGGGGTGGATGTGTCTCTAGCTTTCTTTATAGCGGTGATAACAAGGTCATAGGATGGAGCGAGGCTTCTTGAGATCTTTGGAACAATCTTGTTATCCTCAATTGTGTTTACTAGACTTCTGATGTGATTTATGAGTATGCTGGTTCTAGCTATGAGAGCTTCTATGCCCTCTCCCTGTTTCATGTGCGAAGTTTCAAACTCTTTCCACACAGTTTGAAGCTTAATAGAAATTACCGTTTTCGATCCCTTGCAGATTTCTCTGAGTGTCTCATGCAACTTTTACTAACTTGGATCCTATAGTTCTTGGAAATATGGCGTTTGAAACTTCTTGTTGGATAAGGAGTAGGGTACGAGAATACTTCATCCTATCTTCTTTGTTGATCTGCCGCGGAGTTCCTTTGGCGGCCTTGCTGTTGCTGGACCGGATTACTCCATGCTCCACAATGTCCCATAAATCCTGAGAATTGAACATGGCCTTCATCTTAATGCTCCAAAATTCATACATTTTGCCAAAGAATAATGGTACAGGGGTTTGCGTGATTTGTTAGGTGTTTGTGGTAGATGATGATGCCATGACAATGAAATATGAAGTCTTTGATTGTTAGAGCGACTGTAATACCACTGTTAGAAAAAGGTACAAAAATAAAAGAAATAGAGAAATGAGGAAGAAGACGAATATTTCATTGAATTTTCTTGATGCTAATCATGGTGATAAAATGCCTCAGTTTATATTACACTAGGCTAATAAACGCGGGAATAGAAAATGACTTCTTAAGTCGGTGGCCCGCTTAGGGAAATACATGTTTATAAATGAGTTCATAATTTGTGATGCTTTGTGTTGTAGGTGCAATGCTTTGTGATTGTGGGCGATTGTTTCAGGTTACAATCATGAATATGAGGAGGGACCAACAAGACTGAGAGACTTGTTGGCGATACCACGCACTACATGACAGTCACAATCGTTAGTAGGGGTATCTACCCCAAAGCTAAGTGGTTGCAACGAGCTAACATTGTAGATGAAGCTGGAAGCCAAAAAAATCAAAATGACGTTTGACCGAGCAACCCCAATGAAGTGGAGCTCAATTTTGAAAATAACAGCTCCTGGATGAAGAAGAAGCTTATACAACATATACGTGAGTTGTTGCATTGCTGAGCATAAATATGTGATCTACGATTAACAATAAATCCATTGATTGAGCATAATGAGACAATAAGAGCAATTGATGAGAGAAATCAATCAGAAGTATTGATTCCTGGACGCAATTGTCTGGAAGTGTTAATCTCTGGAAGCAGTTGACTGGAAGTGTTTTGTTACGGACCCGTGCTGGGGTGTGACTTAACATCGCTACCGCACTACGCCACACACAAAATAGGAGTGCGTCCTTTTAATTTTTTCGCAGCTTTATTTCATTTTTCGGGGACTCGTGCATGTTGCCTTTATTTCTAGCAATTTTTACTCGTGTATGCCGCCTTAGCTAGAGATTGTTTGGGAACATCTATTTTTGTATTATTTTTCCTTTTACTTAGGAAAGGAAAAATGGTTGGAATAACATGCAAGTTTTTTTTTCTTTTGTTAATTCTCTCTTTTTTCACAATACAAAAAACCCTACGCCGCTCCCCTTCAGTTCCTAGCCTGCACGGCACACTGACACTATCCGTTGATCCCAACCATTGGTTTCCCTCCAACTTTTGGTCATCCCTGTTGTCGCTATAGGCTCCCAATGATCCAAGAAGGGGAGCTTCAACCTCCTCCAAAATGTCTACCTCTCCTAGCCACAAATGAGATTCCAATCTGGGGTTCATATCAACTTGGTATTAGAGCAAGAAACCTCTGTCGTGACTTCCTTATGCCCTTCAATCGTTGTGCAACCTCCCCCCACTAGAACCAATGCCACGCGAGACCTACAAGCGTCGATCCAGTTAATCGGTGGGTTGATTCTGCTAATCAATCGGGCCTCCTTGGACTCCTTCTGGGGTCTATTTCATCGGATTCTGCACTCCTTCCAAGTAGTTTGAGACTCCTCCCTGCTCCTCGTAGCATTTCGCTCTCGCCGACAACTCCTTGGAGGACAAACACCTCCACATGGATCAATTGATCAATTGTTGTAGAAAATGATGAAGAAACATTCACATGCCCGAGAAGCCCTTACGACCCACATTGATCGTAATTTCCCTTCGTCAGCATGAGCCCCATCAGATTCCACTCATGAGGGTCCGACGGATCATCAACGGCCGGACTTTCCTGGCCACCACTCTGAAGGTAGCGATGTACCTTGTTACGTCAAGATGAACTTTTCGATTTTTGGTCGTGAAGATTCCTTCATGGATAACATGTGAGCAGCTCTTTATAAGCAGATGAACACTGTTTTAACATTGGATCAATATAGCATTCTTCCATCTAATAGGATTCAACCAACTATGGTTTCATAGTTACACCTGGAATGACGACATCGACATGTGAATAGTTCATGAATAGCTGCAACCTCTGTGTCAGACCCCCGCTTCAAGGCAATCTTCCTTCAAGCATACGAGATCCATCGATGAATATTTGGAGAGATTTCAGGTCCTCCTAGCATGTGCTCTGTCAGTTCCTCCAGTACACCAAGTACCCATTTTTACACTAGGCCTTCATGAACGTCTTCGCCTCGACATGGAGTTTCAGACATCTGCAGACCTTACCACTATTATGAGCCTTGCACGACTCTGCTAGAAATGATTATCGATGGATCAAACTTTTAATTGGGGTCATGGAGAGGAAGGGCCCTCTCGGGGATCCAGGCGACCAGCACAACCTGCAATCAGCACCCCTCTTAAGAGGAAGGAGAGCAAATGGCAGCCGTCCATTCGTCACTTGTCATCACAGGAGATGACGCACTGCAAGGCTAAGGGGCCCTGTTTCAACTGCGATGAACATACTTGCGCAGCCACCATGCAAATGCCTGTTCTTTTTGGAGGTGGATGACCCTTGAGACCCTTAGATTTCACTCCATGCAATCGGCGGGCCACACTCAAGGGAGACCCTTTAGATACCGATTAGCATTGTTGATCACCTCTTGGTCGCCCTCCTGGGCACAAAGAACGCACAAAAATTCGTTAGCGAGGTTGCCGCCAAACGTCTTCACGTTAAGGTGATGAGCTGCTCCCACCTTAGCACTGTGGCGGCCAATGAGAGTACTATGGAGTGCCTGAGATCTGTCAAACCATACCGATAGTAGTGGAGGGGTCCGTTCAAAGGTGTACCTCTGTGTGATTTCCCTTCGGGGATTTGAGGTGGTATTGAGTGTTTGATGGTTACGCACCCTAGGTCCCTTGACTTGAGATTTTGATCGCCTCATCGTGACATGACAACAGCCGACAGAGAGTTGAGCAGACTGTATAACGAGGCTGCCTGCTGGGAGAGTCACACTAGGCTTTCTACTTGTCCCCCTAGAGGAGCACACAAGTAGGACTTGATCACTTACTACAAGAGTTTGGGGACACCTTGGTTCCGCCTTAGGGATTAAATCCACTGTGCACCCATGATCACCTTATATGCCTCTTATCGAACACTGCTCCTGATGTGGTGCGACCGCACCGCTACCCATTCCGCCAAAAAGATGAGATCGAGTGCCAATGCAGCACCATGTTACAACATGACATCATTCGTCATATCGTCTCTTTGTTTTCTTCACCTATCCTCTTGATACTAAGAAGGATGACACCTGGCGGTTTTGCATTGACTATCGAGAATTGAATGCCAAGACAAGACATTGAAAGACAAAGTTCCAATATCAGTGATGGAGGAGCTATTGGATGAGCTCCATGGAGCCAAATTTTTCTCCAAGTTTGTCGTTTACTTGAGCTACCATCAAGTGCGCATGAACCCAACAGACGTGGAGAAGACAGACTTTCGGAATCATCATGAGCACTTTGAGTTCTTGGTTCATTGGGCCCACCAATGCACCACTCACCTTCCAGGCCCTGGTGAATGAGGTATTCCACGAGCTTTTGCGTCATTATGTTCTTATAATTTTTGACGATATTTTGGTGGAGTGCAAGAAACAAGAGGAACACCTGCAACATCTTCAAAGCGTCTTTGGACTCCTACGACGACAATAACTTTTTTTGGAGAGGGTCAAGTGCTCCTACGTGACTGACATGGTGGGCTATGTAGGTCATGTGATAAACAACACTAGAGTTTCAGTAAATCCAGAGGAGGGAGCCTCAATCACCACGGGAGCTATGGGGATTTCTAGGCTTGGCATGATACTTTCAACGTTTCATCCAAGGCTAATTGTGAAACCCTTGGTGTCAATGTGGCATTGCTGAAGAAGAATGACTTCTTATGGTGTGTCATCGTCACCAAGGCCTTTAAGGCTCTTCAACAAGCCTTGATCACTTCCCCCGTCCTCCATCTATCGGACATCATTCAGGAGTTCCTAGTCTAATGCAATGCCTCAGGGCATGGGTGTGTCGTGGTGCTGCAATAGGGGGGCATTTGATCACCTTTTTCAGTCGGAAGACTGTCGTTCACCATTAAAAGTTATCGTCTTACAAGTTGAAGTTGATCTGCCTAGCCAAAGCGGTGCAACACTGGCAACCATACTTATAGGGCCAGTCCTTTCTGATTCATATAAACCATTTCAGTCTTAGGTACCTATTGTAGCAATGTCTTGGCACAATTTCCCAACAATGATGGGCGAGCAAGATTTGGTGCTTCGGTTTCAGAGTGGTGTACAAGACCGGCGCCTTGAATCCCGAAGCCAACACACTTTCTCAACGGGATCATAAGAAACGGGTCCTCTTCACAATCTTCTTGCCCACCCCCAAGATACTCACTCATCTGTGTCTCGAGACACAATGTTCTGTCATTCTCATGGAGCTCAGTCTGCGGATTGACGAGGGGCATCTTCCATCCCACTGGCAGATTGTTACGATACAAGGGACAAATGTGTTTGTTTCTCACTTCTCCCCTCATCACCAATATAATGGACAATTGTCACAGTTTGGTCTACGAGGGAGTGGACAAGATTCTCCAGCGCATTCATGCATATTTTTTTGGGAAAGGACTGCGGTGAAGCGTACCAAATTTCATTGTTGCTTGCTCAGTTTGTTAGCACCATAAGATGGAGCATCTCCTTCCAACGGGCCACTTCTGATTCCCACATAGATTTGGGCCGAGATATTAATTGATTTCATTGAGGGGCTCCCTACGGGAAGTCCATCCTCTTGGTTGTGGCGGATTGTTTTTCGAAGGGAAATCACTTCATAGTGCTGAGCTGGTTGCTGACAACAGAGGGAGTTGCCTGAGCATTCTTCGCGGAAGTCTTCCGACTACATGGCCTTACCGAGAGCATTGGTTTAAATGGGGGACAAGGTGTTCACTAACCACTTCTGAAGGGAGCTTTTCAAACTCTACAACACCAAGCCCCCCTTCTCTTCGGAGTACCCACCAGCAGTCAGATGGCTAGATGGCAGACGGAGGTCGTCAATCAGACCGTGGAGATGTTCTTGCGCTGCATCACAGGGGATTCCCCCAAGGATTGGGTTCGTTAACTCTCATGGGTCGAGTATTGTTACAACACGTCTTAACATTTTTTGCTACAAACTACACCCTTCCGTGTTATCTACAATAGGGATCAACCCCGCCTATTGTCATACAAGGGCATCATCGCCCGCATGGATGTCGTGGGTATCGACCTTTAGACCCTAGATCAAATTATATCCCTCGCATGGGAACGCCTCCTTTAGGCCCTGGTGCGTATGGTGATTGCATACAATCGGGGGACATCACAAGCTGATCTTTTCTTCGAGAAAGTGAGTGTGGCTGAAGCTGCCTCAACAAATCTATGTAGCATTACCCTATATTACAAATTGGGCCCAATGTTCTATGGGCCCTTTGAGATATTGCGGCTCATTAGAGAGGTAGCTTATCATCTACAGATACTACCTGAGGTCAGAATTCATGACGTCTTTCATATCTCCCAATTGAAGCAGTTTCATGGACGACCCCCCACGGCCCCCTAGAGGACCTTCCTCCACAACTAGATAAATAGCTTGAGGACAAGCTTGGTCTCAAGACTCTCAACAAGGAGGGATATATTATGGACCCGCGTTGAGGCTTGGCTTATCATCGCCACCACACTACGCTACACACGGACTAGTATCACATCCTTTTCATTCTTTCGCAACTATATTTCAGTTTCCGTGTACTCGTGTATATCACCTTTATTTCTAGCAATTTTTACTCGTGCATGTCGTCTTAGCAAGAGGTTGTTTGGGGACATCTATTTCTGTATTATTTTTCCTTCTAATCTAAGGAAGGAAGAGGTTGGAATGACATACAAGTTTTAATCCAAAAATCTCTCTCTCTAATTCTCTCTCCCTCTCTCTCCAATTCTCTCTCTCCCTCTCTCTTTTCATGATACAAAACCCCTATGTCATTCCCCTTCGGTTTGTAGCCAACGCGACACGCCGACACCGCCCGCCGATCCCCACCGCTGGCTTCCCTTCAACTTCTGGTCATCCCCATAGCCGCTATAGGTTCCCGAGGATCTAAGTAGGTGAACTCCAACCTCCTCCAAAATTTCTATCTCACCCTACAACGAATGAGATCCCAATCGGGAGTTCATATCATGTTCATCTTTAGAAGCAATTGATTGGAAGTGTTCATCTCTTGAAGTAGTTGACCCCTTGAAGCAGATACACTAGATTCATTGGCCCAGATACTATTTGGGCGATTTTATTATTCCCACGAATATAAAGAGAATATTTCTAAAGTGAATATTAAAGCTATATAGAACATTTCTAAAGTGATATAATCATATAATGCAAATCAGTGAATAGGGTATTATCAACAAGAATCTTTTTCGAGTGCAATCTCATTGAGGTTCTCTATAGTACTCCCCAAATCTCTTAAAGGGACAGCCCGGTGCACAAAGCATCCCCGCGCAGCGATGGTCTGGGGAAGGGTCTCATCACAAGGGTGAAATGTAGGCAAATCTTACCCTGCATTTTTCCAGGGGTCTGCTTCCCCAAATCTCGTACTTGAACAAGTATATTACGTTTTGAGCTATTTGTTATCCTATATTGAAATGTAAATAACAAAAAGGATGTACTTTATCTTGGAAACTCAGTGCTAATGACAAGACAAATCAATTCACACTCTTCAAATTGTGGAGTCATTTCAAACGGTGGAATAATAGCTAATTTGAAGATAAATTTCTATCCAGGATTTGTTTTGGGGTTGTATTCATGGGTATTCAAATTTTGAATCCCTTGCCTTATGTTCAATAGCCGGAGCGATATACCAACTGGATTATGATATAGAAATCTTGGTTTATTGTACTGATTATATTCTGTTGTTACTTTGAACTATCTGCATAATTTGTTATGAAGAAATTCAGATGTGTTCGTAGCAGTCTTTAACTATGAATATTACCTCAGAAATTTTGTTTGCACCTTTTTATTTAGTGACATCCAAACTTATTCCATTCCGACAAAAGAAGAAATCAATTATATCAAGTTAGTGTCAACGCAAACCTAAATACGTTATGATCAAATACTCAATACCCAAATTCTTGTGTAGGATTCGAGTCGAGCAACCCTGCCAGGTTTAGTGATGACAAGCCAAATCTCAAGCATTATCAAGCATGAGCATATGAAAAATGAGAATTCATAAATTGTTATTATTTTCCTGCAGGCACAAGGTGAGGATGAGCTCTCAGAAGCTTTGAATGTGAGAGCTTTGTCTACAGCAATCCGGAACTTGGAAGCAAAGATGATGAAGAAGAGTAGAGAAGATGACAGTCACAGCAGCTGAAATGACATCTTCAATGCATACAAGTCACCAATTTATTCTTAATACATTGATTGTTTTCCATTTTTTTTATAAGGAAAAAAGGTTCTGTCATGTAATTATGTCTATTTATTTACTAATATTATCATGGAACATGAATACTTTTTTTATAAGAAAATAAATACTAGAGTTTAGTGTGTTTATTTTAATCATTTTTTGAAGTTGGTTCTCATTTTCTTGTTTTTACCTTTGCTATATATATATATATATATATATATATATATATATATATATATATATATATATATATATATATATATATATATATATATATATATAGGGTTATTTACCATGACCTCCCCTCGATGTTTGCTTAATTACAGCTTGCACCCCTCTAACATTCAAAATTACAAAAACCTCTCCTCAATGTTTACATTTCATAACATCCATGCACAAAAGTAGCCCCTTTGGAGTAAAATCTTCAGTGGGGGGGGGGGGGGGGCTTTTTGTGCATGGATGTTATGAAATGTAAACATTGAGGGCAGGTGATTGTAATTTTGAAAGTTAGAGGAATGCAAACTGTAATTATGCAACTACAAGAGGGGGGGGGGGGGGGGGGGGGGGGGGTCCTGGTAAATAACCCTATGTATATATATTTATATTCCTGTTTTTTTCTTGAAATCGCCAGATTGCACATATTAAGTCTGAAATAAAAAATAAATTCTTTTATCTTATTGTACGTATGCGAATTTTTACAGTATACACACTTATATTTTCATAACATCAACAACATATTTCAAAGAAGCTGCAAATTAAGATGGATAAATTAAGTTCCAAAGAAGCTGGAAATAATTTCATAACAGTGCTAGATACAGCTGAAGATTACACATAATATAGAAGAAGCAGCATCCAAAGAGTAAATTTAAATATAACATCAACAGCATATTTCAATCCAATTTCCTGCTCATACAACCTTAGAAATACATGAATTCATGAGGTTCTTGGCACAAACCAAAGAGTTGCGCCGCAGTTGATTGTTAGAGCGAACAAAACGATAGTGAAACGCTAGCCTAAAATAAAAAACACAATTCCTACTTCAGGATTTCTTATTGATGCATTGATTATATAAGAAAAATTGCCCTTTGTATGGTGGTAAATATGGGGCTACATATATAACTAAGGAGAAAATGACCAAAACACCCTGTAAAGTTTTTGAGAATAACCTCTACAAATACTGGCGTGAAGGTGTAATAGAAGGGGTAAACGTGACATTTTACTTGGAAAAATCTCAAGGCCAATGTTAAGCAGACCAGCAGAGAAACCACAAATGCAAAATGGCAGTTCTAACAGAAAAGTCTGAACTAAAAATCAAACACAACTTAACAGCCCTGGAAGCAATAAATCACCATCCACAAAGTCTCTTAATTTCAATAAAAGGGCAGCCTGGTGCACAAAGCATGCCCGTGCAGTGAGTGTCCGGGAAAGGGTCCCAACACAGCGTAATTTTTCCATCCGGGCTCTGGACTCCTGGCGATCTCCGAAAGATCAAATATGATCTCCAGGAGAAGATCATATTTATGATCTCCTAGGAGATCAAATATAACTTCGTTCCTTCGTTCCTCCACGTCAATCGATTGGAACGTCACTGTTCCTCCCTTCACGTGGCAAGATAGGGAGAAACCCGGACGTAGATTTCGGAATGAAGCCCGGATGGAAAATTTAAGCCCCAACACAAGTGTGAAATGCAGGCAAACCACTAATTTCAATTTAAAATTTTCAAAAAAGGAAAACCATATTATCAGTACTACAATCCACTAATCATCCAGAGATATCCAGCCTCTATAATTTCCAGCATTCAACTATAATCATATATGCTTAATACCAAGATTAGCAAATTTAGAATTAAAAAAAAGGAATATTTATTAAAACTTCCCCCAGAAGTTAGCATAATTAGAGGTCACACTCCTCTTATTTATGAAATTACAAAACATCCCTGTAAGTTTACATTTCATAACATTCATGCACAAAAGTACCGCCTTTGAGGGGGGTCTTTTTGCGCTGAAATGTAAACTCACAAGGGAGGTTTTTGTAATTACAAAAGTAAGAGAGATGCATCCTGTAATCCAGCAAACTTGAGGGGAGGTCCCAGTAAATAGCCCTTAAAAATATACTTTTGCAGCAAAATTGACATGCGATTACCATTTCGAAGGCAGGCGTGTGTTCGAAATTTCGAAGGTTCCGCCACCAAATAGAAGCATCAAACCAGAACTAAAAGTCAACTGAGCGAGCCAATAATCAAAAATTCAAATAGAAAAATTAATGGCAGCCCAGAAAGATGAAGCCACCATGGATTAACATACAACAGCAACAGAGGAGAGCCTACCACTCACCGCCCAGAAAGATGAAGCCACCATGGATTAACATACAACAGCAACAGAGGAGAGCCTACCACTCACAGGAGCTATGCCATTAAGATCACACATCCACAACTAATAAATGATAGACAATGAGAATAGACTTGCATTCCTAGAAAAATTGAAAATGATACAGAAAACATAGCAAGGGAAAAGCTTAAGAGACTAAAGCTAATAATAGATGATGTGGTCAGAAGCATTACTAAACTTGATCCTAGGAGCTGGACCCAGCTCCATTCAGCATCTTCTCCACCTTCTGCAGAAGTCCCTGCATCTCTCCAACTAGATTTTCCCGTGCCTCGGGCTTCAATCCATCTGACGTCGACCCGACACTGTTGACCGGCGAAGAAGACGACCAGGCCAGAGTTGAAATCATTGTTTCGAGGCTCTTCCTTATGTATGGAAGTGCGGGTTTAGCCGGCGCGGATTCGGATTTGACGGGAGAGATAGCGTTGGAAATTTGAAGGGAGGAGGAGGCAGTCTCGTGATTCGACTGCCCGTGATCGGCGGCAATTCCGGAGAGGTGGAGGCGGAGGGTGGCGACTGATCCAAAGGGGCCAGCTTTATCTTTGAATGCACTCTCTGCGTCGGCGTCCTTCGCAAACAAGACTCGGGCGGAGTTTGATTCTTCAAAGAGCTCGACGGGCTGACTGCGGATCAAATCGCCGTACTTGCTGTATGCGGCGATGAGATCTTCCGTGGAAGGAAGAGCGGCGCCGGAATGGAAAGTCAAATGAAGAGCTGCTTCTCTTGGAAAGATGGGGTGATCAACCCCCTTGACCTTCCTCCTTCCTGACTTGGCTTTTGGTTGACTAGAAGCATTCTTCTTCTTGAGAATTGACTTTCCTAATTCAGAAAATCTAGCATCTGCACAAAGCAGCTTTTGAATGGCCTTTCCATTGGCATCTTCCTTATTTCCTACCCTTTTCTCATTCACTAAAACTAGTTTCTGATAATTTAAAGGCTCAACGTCCAAGCCGACCACATTTTCCAAATCACCGTCAATCTGTGGATCGACAGCCATTTTCGAATCGTCATCCGCATCGCTCTTACTTCTTTTATTACATTGCTCGAGTTTGGATTCGCCCCACAAATCTGCCATGTTGAGGTCCAAATTAGCTGGAATTTCTTTGCTGGTGGCATCATTCAACTTCTTCCTCCTCCTCAACTTCTGCTTCTCCTTGCCATGGAATGAAGCATTGGACAGATTCGGATCAGAATCAACCTGAGCTTCCTGCAAGCTTCCATCCATAATGTTTCTGCTCTTCTTCTTCTTCCCTTTGCCCGCATCCAAAGAATTCGCATTGCAGAAATCCAAAAAAATGGGAGCTCCTTGGCTGATTCGATCTTTTAAGAGTTTCTTCCTTCTAGGTTTTTGTTTCTCCAAATCACTATTTCTCTGTGGCTTAGAATCCAAATCATCTACGTTCCTGCGATTCCTCTTTGGTGGTACAGAATCTAACTTAGTTTCAGTGTCAACTCCGGGCTTGCCGTTACTCTTCTGCTGCTTAACTTCTAAATCCTTGCTGCTACTCCCAGCGAGCTCATGTTTCCCGGAATCTTCAACAGAATCTTCAGTTTTAGCAGTAGATTCAAGCTCAATCTTCTGGTAATCCTCAAAGTCAGCACCATCCGAGTACTTTGAATCTCTGTACATAGCAAAGAAAAATTTGATAATTTTTGCACCTCGATTCCCTTTGAGATGAAGAGGATTCTCGGCGGTGGAAAGCAGCTCGGAAAGCAGCTCAACTGTCGGCATTCTTTGAATTTTAAGCAAACTGCTCTTATTATCATCTTCTTCGTCGTCTTGGCATGCCGATGGCCCGGTAGTAACTCCATGATCAGATGAGCTGCTATTTTTTCTTGGTAACATGGCCAGAAACTTACCCACCTCCCTCAAATTAGTATAGGGAGGGGAAAGATACTTGCTTTTTTTCCTCTCCCTTCTTCCTGAGCTGGATCCAGCCTCTTCTTCAGCCTTCACCGCTTCTAACTTCCCCCTACCTCTGCGTTTCATCGATCTCAAACTCTTCTCCTCCTTGTCCTCATCATCCTCTTCATCGTTGTCATCATCCTCTTCATCATCATCATCATCAAGGTCTTCCAAATCCAAATCCATCTCAGCAATGAGTTTTGACATGCTTCTCCTCCTCCTCTTCCCTGCTGAAGAATCCACAGCCAAGCCCTCCTCAGCCTCATCCTTTCCGCCAACCATTTCCACCGGCAGCGCATCGAGATCGATCTTGTCGACCAAATCATCGATCCCGCGGCGGCGGCAAAATTCCCATGAATCGCCCTGCATTGAAACCTTTCCAAATCCAAACACCCAGCTCCTCAGCCTCGCAGCCTCCAGTACATCCACCGCCCGAACATTCCTGGACACATCCATAATCCGCTCCCGAAACTCCTTTGGCGATAACCTGGCAACAGGAATCTCCCCACCACCGTCTCCTCGCAGTGGGTTTGGACGGGCTTCCGCCGGCACGCAGCTGCACGCCAATGCCAGCTCCAGACTCCTCTCCACCTCTTGTAAACAGCCGTGAAGTGCCGACAAGAAGCTTTTAGACCTGCTCTGCCTCGACATTTCGTCGAACACCTTGAAGAAAGGTTTAAGCTGCTTAGGCTCGCACCAGGCTAACCTCTCTTCGTTTCCAAAGCAAGCGACAAGAACAGAATCCTTCTTCAGCTGGGACGAGACAAGCCCCGGCCACCACGGCTGTCCTTTCACCTTGGCCCAAACAAACGTGCCGGCGGTGAACGGCGTGTTGCCCACAGCATTGCCCTCAGTCTGCGCTAGGGTTTCCGGAACGAGGCCGGGGTTTTCGGCGAGGAGTGGATCGGGGGTTAGGGTTTCGGGAGGTGCAAGGGAATCCATTTCAGGTGAAGAGAAGATCGAGAGGAGCGACGGGGCGGCAGTGGAGAAGGAGAAAGTGAGGTAGGAATGTAAATTGGGAGAGTGAGAAAGTAACAGAAACACGATTGCGAGAGGGTTAGGGTTTAGGGTTTATTATCACCTGACAAGAGAGAATTTTACGGAAGCCATCGTCGTGATCTTCGCGCCGGCGGCGACGACGACGAGAGTGAGAGCCGAGGAGGGAGGGCAGAAGAAGGAGGCTCTGCCAAGAGAAATTATGCGAGATGCGAGAAACTTTTCCAGGAGATGATATCGTATGCAGCGGCATGTAATGAAATAAACATTTGAGCTCGTTTCATCACTTGGATTTGCTTTACGATTCGTGATCAGAGTGGAGTAAGCGCAACGGGTGCTGAAGGAAAACTAGGATCCTGTGCATTGGGATGTTTGGAATAACAGCTACGACAGCTTATAATGCTCTTTGTGTTGCTTTGGTATGTTTATATGTATGGTGCGGATTAAGTGATGAACTTGATGTGGGGCTGAGATTTCAGCAGTTCTCCGATATTGGTCATCGAGTTTCTACCGAGATTTTGGCTGATCAAATTTAGATGGAATCCACGGGCTTTTGGGCATTGGACACTTCCCACCTTATCTCATTGTAATGAAAGATATTTACAGAGTGTAAAATAAGAGCAAATGAGAGATGCAAAGTGTCAAAAAGTCGAATCTCTGAGAATGTATATATTTAGATAAGACGCTTATATTTATAGTGCGCATATAGATATTTGCCACCCTGAATAATTATTAATTAATATTTTATGACCTAAAATTCACCCTCCATTTGCAGCCCCCTTCTAAGATACACTATTTCGTTGGAGGTCAATATCGTCTTTTTCACTCTTCTCAATCCCGCTAGAAGCTCTCCCATGCAGCAAGAAACAATTAGATTGTTCGATCTTCTTTCTTCTTCCTCCTCGATGATAATCCTTCTTGTTGGTTGCGCCCCTACTGTCGTATTTCTGTCGACCTCAAAATGGCCGCTTGTCGCCACTGCAGCGGGAAAAAAACTCGATCCATTTTCGTCTTCTACTCAACGACAGATCAATACATATTAAATTTGTTTTTTTGTACCATTTTTTTATAGTCCAGTGATCGATATTTTTAAGATTCTGAATGGAAATTGATGGGTTACACCACCATTTATAGGGAGATATTCCCCATGATCACCCAAACTGGGAGGGATCAAGGGGTTGACTAAGTCAAACCCCACCTCCCATGAACTCCCCATGATGAGGGAAACATGAGGGGTGGGGCCCACTCCCTCTCCCCACTTAGGAAAACCACCCACATTGGGGGTAACCGTCGGTCGGCCGCCGCCGCCACCGGTTGGTCGCCGACAGCTGCCGCCGACGACGAGGCCTCCGCCGGCCGGGCAACAGTCGTCCGTCAGGCCGCAGCCCATCGCCGGCTAGGTCGCCGCCGCAGCCGTCGGACAGACCGCGGCCAGGGCGCCGCCGGCCAGGCCGCTCCCGCCGACCAGCCCACCGCTGGCCAGGTCGCGTCCGACCAGGCCGCTGGCCTGGCGGCCGCTGACCCGGTTGTCGCCGGCCAAGCCGCGGCGGGCCAGGCCTCTGCGGGCCGGGCCACTCCCGCCGACCCAATCGCTGCCTGCCAAGCCGTGGCCAGTCAGGGAGCGCCCGCCGGCCACCTGGTCGCGGTCGCATACCTGGCCGGGGTCCAGGCCGCCCCTTGGCCGGCCGCCGCCGACGCATGGCCGCCCCACCGCCGTCGGCAGCTTGCCCACCGTCCGATCATGGTGGGCTCTCCTCACCGTCCGATCTAGTGGGTAACCACCCACTAACCCACTACATTATTGGTGGGGCCCGCCATGATCCTCCCCAGGGGGCTATGAAAGGAACCCCAAGGCCTCCTCAGAAATCATCTTTTTGGCTCTCGGTCATCTTCTTCCTCAGGCGATAGCTCTACCGGACTCTTCCCTCCAGCCACCACGAGCCACCAGCGCACCACCAACAGCAAAATACCTAAGTCCTGGAGCGAGTAGAAGGAGGAAGGCGACCCTTGCAAGCGGGCACACGACGAACCCGCGCTCCAAGCTTCAGAGCGCAAGTGCCATCTCACGCATTCCAGTGTACAAATCGCTCCAGCGGCGCAGCCTGTTGCCCGCTGGAAGCCGTAGACCTTCTCTCTCACCCCAAGTTGTAACGGGAGCGGCCTGACGTCCCGATTCTCAGAACGCATTATAATCACAATCAGCTAGTGGATTTTGACCGGCATTGATCCGGTCGCGTGATTTTTTTACCCAATTGAGGGGTTTTTCCACGTCATCACATCCTGAGTCAACCTTTCTTTCTCTCTGACTGTGTACGTGCTCGACCGCTCCGCAAGCTAAGACGGTCAAATTGAATCCGGTCCGACCGGGACGTCGAGCTAGCCCGCAACAGTTTGGCGCCGTCTGTGGGAAACTGATTCCCAACATCCTTCAAAAGAATTAGATCACCAGCTCTGTCGCTTCCAAGTTCTGCTGCAATGGCGAAAAGAAGCGCCTGCGCTGCTGAAGGGTTCGTCCCTGTGGACGCGCTGAACCGACACGCACCCGCACACTTGTGAGCCTACCAATGGAGGCAGAAACTGCATTCGCATCTGTTAACGCCCTCGAGAGGCGTGTTCGCCAGATGGAGGAGCAGCAGACCGAAATGCTCACTCTGTTCAGAAATTTAGCAACACCCCCTGCTATTCCTCTATCACAACCCACATTTTTCACCGTCAAATAAGTATATCAGAGTAAGGAAAAAATGTGCGTCATGATGGCACGTCAGCAGGGATAACTGCGGACACTTAGGCAAGACTCCTACTTAACCATGAAGAAAAGTTCTTAAAGTTATTTAGATTTAAAATCAATTTAAGTATAGTAGATAGTCATATCTCTCGGCTTAGTGGCTCATCTAGTCCACAAGAAAAGTAGTTAAACGCTGCGGAAAAAAAATACTTTTTTTTATCGGATTAGGCATCCTATAAGAGCTTAGTGGTTCCCAAAAGACACCTCAAGGTGTGCAAGTTCTAAGTTTATAATAGCAATAAAAGTAAATTTGTACGGTCGTTAAATATAGTGACTTAACATTCTAAAAGCGTGTAATGCATGAGATATAGTAGTAGTTTTATTTTATACTTGAAAATACCTACAATGCATTCCTAGCATAAAACATCCCAGAGAGCAAGTAATTCAAACACGTAAAAAGAAAGCTAAGCAGCTAGCAAGTATCCAAAAATAATATAACAATCATGTGGGCGTCAACAAACTGACACGAACACACAAAAGTAAAGTATGTCTGAACTATTGAATAAATAAAAATAACAAACTACCTCATTACGGCGAGACAAAGAACACTGCGAGCACTGCTGCTCAGAAACTCCAAAACTAACACGGCTACCAGCTACAACTCTGAATCTGAGGCATTCCACAGACAGAACACCTCAGCAAGAATGTACAAGTAATGGCGGACAGTAAGCCAAAAGTAAACAAAATCGAGGGATACCAACTCAAGCCCAAAGGAAAATACTTAATTAAAGTACAACAGAAATGTACAAAAAAAGTCAAAAGGAAATACTTACGTGAAGCGTCACGTACTACAAAGCACCCCAAATGCACAAGACTATAAGGGCAAAAAGGGTTATGATTAAATCATCTGGAAAAGGAACAAACCCCTACTAGCCTCTTGTGGTCAACTCCACCAAACAATCCAAAACGGGCAGGGTGGTCAACTCAGCTGGACACAACCCCAAAGACAATTATCCGTCTAAATGCAGGGGAGACTAAACACTCCACCATTCACCGCAAATGCCCCAAACACTCGGTAGAGTTCCACGAGATACTAATAAAGGAAACAAACACTCCGGAGGTGGTTTCGTCCACTAACTCTTGTAATCAAGAAAACCCAAAAAAAATACATCTCGGGACTTGCACATCGGATTCTACTAGATATTTCTAGATTAAGAAGCGGTTGATCAACCCCAGGAAAGATTTCACAGTCCTAAACAATTCTTAGCACATCCTATATAATAGTTAGGAACGATTAAAGCTAACAATTAAATATTTCCATCAAATCACTACAATGCTACAAGATTGAATCATCATGACAAAAACTAATAAAACAAGTGGATTCAAAGAAAAACTTTAATATATCTATAAATTGAAATGACAACAGTACAAAAAGATTAAATAAAATGAGGTTAACAGCATATCATCAAGATTAGGAATAAGAGAGAAAGGAAAAAAAAGAGTAAAACCACCACTTGCCTAGGTTTGACCAGAAAAATTTTTGAAACCGCTCCACGTCGCAGATCGGGGCAAAAGAAGATGGAGGGAGTCGAAATCACGATGGTGTAGCTCTCGACGAGAGCTTTCCAGATCTATATTCGGTTGAAGATTTCGAGCACTGAAGCTCCATCGACGGCCACCGGAAGATTCACGAATGGGAGGGAGTTGCGCTCTGATTTTGGTTCGGTCCGAACGTAAGGAAGAGGATGACGTTTTCTTTCTAAATATCCTTAGGTATAAGAGTATAAACTTATATATATATATATATAATATACACGTGTCAATAAATTATTGCCTAAACAAGAAGAAAAACAGACGATTTAGGTGCGGACGTGCGGAAAGTGAAAATAGAAATTTAAGATAGCTTCAAATCGAAAAGTGCTCAACATGAAAGTTGTAGACCTCTTCGAGACGAACAAATTTCATAAGATACCGTTTTGACCCTCAAAATAGCGCCCGAACGCAGACTGTAATAGAATTCTCGAGAAGTGTTGCAGTACTCGAGAACAAAAGGCAGAGTACTCGAGAACAAAAAAACAGGCTACTCGAGAGGTATCTACAGTACTCAAGAACAATTGGCAGAGTACTCGAGAACAAAAAAACAGACTACTCGAGAGATAAAAGAGAGTACTCGAGAACCTTAACAGAGTACTCGAGAATACATACGGATTACACGAGAATATTTTGCATGAACAGTAGTTTTTTACAAATATATTCAAAAAATTAAACTATATAAATGAATAGGAAAAGACATTTTTGAATATTGTTTTAATATTAAAATAATCATATTTATATTTATATTATTATTTTTGAACAAGGAAACACGAGTTCAAAACGGAGGCCCAAACGCGCGCCGAATTAAACGAAATTCGCACTGTAGGTGAACACTGACGCTACGAACCCAACGGCCAAGTCAAAACCAAAATCCGACGAGCCATTCCCGAGATATTAATTTTCAAAGTCTACGGTGAACGTAAATTCTACAAAACTTCGGAAAATCGCCGAGCCCCGAATATCTCTCGGATCGCGATGAAACTTGTCAAGCAAGTCCAAAATTATTTAACTTAATTTCCAAATGCAAAATTTTCCAATTACCACAAGAATTTAAGAATTTGGCCGACTCGACCGAACAGATGCAAAAATGTTTTAACAGCATCGCGCCGTCAAAACGACGTTAGAAAGTAACGCCCTGACGCCATAACTATAACATTACCTCGTCAAATAATTATCAAAATTCGGGGGCGTTACATCCGCTGCCACCAACACCAGTCATTCCCCTGCCTCTGCCAAATCATGGCCCGATGCAAGGAGCCCCGCAAGGAGAAAAACAAACTCGCATAGGACAAGAAGAGCGGAGTCGAGCTGGGCACCGCAACAACTATCGTCGACGTGACTCTCCGAGGAATGGGGGGGCAACATCCACTTCAAGAATACTCCCCTCCGAATACCACTCGCACTAGTATGATGTACGCAATTCAGGATGATCTGGCATTCCACCGGCCAAGAGTCCCACAGCCGTTCAAGCAAGTTGATTTACCATTGTCTGGAGAACTCTCCGTCTCAACCAGACATTGCTTGCACATGGAGTACGACATAGAGAAGGAATTCTCGAGTACAAGTAGCTCCCCCTCGCCCGCAGCACCACTCCAAGAGATGCATGATCGTCACCTCGCCAATGCTCATTATGAAGAGAACTTTGGAAATGAGAGGAGTCTCGATGCCTCGACCACGAAGCTGGGACTAGGTGAACATCTACCCAACTACAACTCACTTGACTCTTGGGAAGGGCCAGATCCGGAGGGTGACTCTGAAATCCACAGTTTCAGCAGAACCGACAACCCACTGGCCCACGTGAGGTGCTTCGAAACTATCATGCACGCTCGCAACGCTACAGATCAACACATGGTCCATGCATTTCCGACAACACTAAAAGGGAAGGCTCGAGCTTGGTTTCATTCTCTACAAGAGGAGAGGATAAGCAGCTACATTGAACTCGCAGCTCTCTTTATCAAAAGGTTCATGACGGTCAGAAAGCCCTCACTGGAAAGTCCAAGTCCGGGTAGAGTCCCAAAGAGAAAACTAGAGAACAATTTATACCTTGAGCACAAGAGAAACTACGATCAGCGTGCAAGTACCTGCAAAGGGCGAAAGTTGGGTCAATTTGCGGCGCTTAACGCCCCTCAAGGCAAGATCTTTGAAGCAATTCGTAACCATCCAGCCTTGTGCAGGCCCAGGCCGTTCACCCCCAACCGAGGAGATTTGTCAAAGTACTGCGAGTATCATCAGGGTCAAGGCCACAACACCAACGGATGCAACCGGCTGAAGAAAGAAATCCAGCGACTGACCGGTCTCGGGGCGGTTGATCAATTCCTACCAAGAAATAGACCGCCTCCTAGTCAAAGCATGAGATGTACAACCGTCAGAATTACGAGCCATCCACTGAGTTGAACCAAGTTCTAGGGGACGAAGAGATTACTGTTAATGTGTTGTTTCTATCAACGTTGCTTCAACTCAAACTAACCGCTGGCAACCTCGAGCTAGCATCAGCCAGTGCACGTGTTTCGGGGAATGCCCCGGTACCAGTCATGGGCACCATTACTCTCCCAGTCACTCTTGAAGAAGCACCTCGGCAAGCATCCTATGACGTACAGTTCGTTGTCATCAAAGCTGACTCTGACTACACCGCAATACTCCAACAATCGCTCCTGGATGTTTTCCAATCCCGTTCCCGCCACTTTCATCCTTGAGCCGTTTATCTTTTTCTGCTCACTTATTTATCTGCTATTGTAAAAACCGCAAGCTCGGGCTTGGGAAAACTATCTTTTTGCTATTCGCTTTATTGATACCTAAATAAGAAGTAGTTCAGCCAGGCTAGGTCGTGCAACCGGATTGAGTACTTGTATTCTCCGGCGGTCGGATTGAGTACTTGCATTCTCCGTCGTTACTGCAAACCAACGCCTTGTCATCGCCAGGGCCTGCCCCACCCGCGACTGCAACCAGATTGAGTACCCACATTCTCCGCGGTCGGATTGAGTACTTGCATTCTCCGTCGTTACTTCAAACCAACGCCTTGTCATCGCCAGGGTCTGCCCCCCTCGCGCAACCAGATTGAGTACCAACATTCTCTGGCGGTCGGATTGAGTACTTACATTCTCCGGCAAACTAAGCCACGGGCCTGACTCGCGCACCCTGTGGGGGCCTGCCCCCCTCACAAAGAAGTCGCGAGCAGCCATCGTGCAACCTAAGCCGCGAGCCTGACTTGCACACCCCGTGGGGGCCTGCCCCCCTCACGAAGAAGCCGCGAGCAGCCCTGGTGCAACCTAAGCTGCGAGCCTGACTCGCGTACCTCGTGGGGGCCTGCCCTCCTCACGAACAAGCCGCGAGTAGCCCTCGTGCAACCTAAGCGCGAGCCTGACTCGCGCACCCCGTAGGGCCCTGCCCCCGTCACGAAGAAGTTGCGAGCATCCCTCGTGCAACCTAAGCCGCGAGCCTGACTCGCGCACCCTGTGGGGGCCTGCCCCCTCACGAAGAAGCCGCGAACAATCCCTCGTGATAGGAATTGTGTTCAGAAAGTATTTTCATGTTTGATGGTTAAGCCTCATTCATTGCACTATCCCTGATCTTTATCTATAAATCTTTAGGCTTCAAACCCCCTCTCTATATATGAGGAAAATTTTTTGGTCCACCGAGCGAACCTAAAGGAAGGTCTGCTCGGTCAATTAAAAGATATGAGCACGTGAGGTCATGGTGCACAAATTTATTGTGCACCACGGACCCCACAAAATTACATTTTTTTCTATTTCTAATTGATGAGGACCTAAAGAATAGTCCGTCAAGCGGACTGTATTTTTACTCCTATATATACAGAGAGATATTGTTTGTGCATTTATTAATATTAAAGGAATGAGTGTTGGTTCGACTTTTATATAGTATTTAATAAATGATTGTATGCTTTGGATCTAGATTCTAGAGATTTATCAGTACTTTTATTTATGCTTATATATTTATATTTATATTTATATTCTTCTTAAGCAATTATTAACTATAGTCGATAATATTTGTTTAATAAATATATATGCTTTGGAGCAAATTGGAGGTAAAGATTTATCTATGCATTCAGTTATATATATTTCTATGCATTTGTTAGTATGGTTGGATGCACATGGCTCCCTCATCTATACTATATATGATTAAAACAAATCATTTGCTAATACATTTCATTTTTCTTCTTCTTCTATTTTTCTGTTAATTTATTACATCTTTTATAGTTTTTTTAAAGAAGTGCTTAATTTGGATAATTTATTCTTTTTTACAGTGATTGCAATTTTATAAATTTTTATTAAATTTTGTATTCGGTTAAAAAATAATAAAATATCAAAGAGATAATGAGCGGTGGTGTACAGTCACGTGTATATACCATACCATACATGAGTACATGACTGTTTGTATATAATATTTGTTGAATGAGCAAAAATCCTATGAATTAATTATAATAATAATTAATTATGATTTATGACATCATTTGGAAACTTAGCCATTGGTGAATTAATTATAATAATTATTAATTATTCACTATAGTTTTTTTTTTAGGTAAAAGGTGAAATTCATCCATTAATAAACTTAGCACGGGATCAAGTTTAATAAAATAGAGAGAAGTGAGGAAGGCATACAAAAAAGAAAATGACACGAGCTCATGTGTTATCTAACTGGACAAACGTCCAGAGAAGGTGAAGCTGATCCTTCAGATCTCCCGAGCTAATTCCAAGGAGTTAGAGATAAATGAGCGATCCAATGAGGACGACACGACCCCAGCCATCCAGTGGGAAATCAAGGTAGAGCAGTCTTTTTAATCATGACATCTGGCCAACCAAACTCTAACGCCACCTCGACCACCAGCCGAGCCGCAAACGCCTCTGCCACTATCGGGGAGGACACATGTCCCTAGGTCCTAGTACGCCAAGTCAAGCACAGCCCAAAGGAGTCTCAGACCACAACACCCGCCCCAACCAAAGAAGGGCCCACCCGAATTGCTCTGTCAAAGTTGATTTTTACCACACCCGCTGGGGGAGGAGTCCAAACAGCCCTTGTAGGAGGAACCCGTGTCGGTAGGACGTCGGGAGGTGAAAGCATGACCACACAAATGAAAACAATTGTTTGGACAGATCCTGAAGAGATCTCTCCCACAACATATGGTTATGACGCCACCAAAGAGCCCAACACGCGGTGGAAAGTAGGGCAAAACAATCAAAATCCACAGATCCATGTATCTCTCAAAACCAGTCAAACCCAGAACTCGCATCAGCATGCCAAGTAAAATTAGGTATGTCGGAGGGACTCCCAAATCGGATAGACAAAAGGGAAACACCCGAAGGCATGACGAAAGTCCTCATCATAGAAACCATACAACAAACACCCAACGACATCCAAATAATGTCTTTTGCGAAGGGAGTGAGCCGTAGACAAAATATTATGAGCTAAACAACAAAGAAAACAACAAACCCTTGGTTGAACACGAGCACCCCAAATAAAGTTCCTGGAAGGGGGTGGGAGGAAGGTTGAGGCTCCACCAGCGACAAGAGAATAAAGGGCCAAATGATAAGCGCTCTTTGCAAAAAAGAGACCATTAGGAGAATAATGACAAACCCTAGCATCCTCCTGAGGGAACCGTCCAAGAGGAATGGACAGAATGACAGCCACATCATCCACACCAAAGAGGACCCGGATCACATCAAGATCCTACTCACGTCTATCATGCATAAACATGTCACATACAAACTGTTGCATAGAGTCGGGAGGCCACGGGGACTGAATCTAGAAAGAGATCGGTTGCGACACCCAACAGTCATTCCAAATATCAATATCGGTCCCCGACCCAACAAATAAATTGGACCCCTCCACGACCAGGGCCCGAGCATGAAAGAAGCCCCTCCAACAATAAGATGACTAAGCCCCCAAAGTGGTCGAGAGAATAGTCCCCTTCGGATAATAGCGTGCACGAAAAATACTTGCCACAAAGTGTCTGATCTTGTCAACAAACGCCAAACCTGCTTAGCCAAAAGGGCGAAATTGAAGGCCTCAAGACATTGAAAACCCATCCCCCCAGCGGACTTCACATCACATAAAGAGCGTCCTAACGAACAACAGGAACCACGATGTCCATCACCATCTCACCAAAACAATGCAAGCAAGGAGTCCACATTCACAACCAGATTTTGTGGGAGCTGGAAGCAGCTCATAACAAAACTTGGGATCGTCGTCAACACTGTCTTAATTAAAATCTCACGTCCATCATGTTGCAAAAGCCTGACCTTCCAACCGTGAATTCGCTTCCAAATCCTATCTTTGATATACATGAAGCACAATCAGTGCGACCGGCCAACTGAGACAACAGTCCCCATAATAGTAGATAGCTCAACCGCGACCAAACCCGGTGTGGAGGGCCCAAAAACAATCTTGAACTTTTACTGATTGATCACCAGTCCCAAGGCCCGGGAAAAAGAATGAAGGATTTCTGAAATTGTCACCGCAACCCGTCTCTCTGCATGAGCAAATATAAGTGCGTCATCGACAAATAAGAGACGTGAAACTCACAGAACCAAGGGGCAAACCGCCGCTCCCTCACCAAACCTTCCCATTTGGCACGCTCCAAGAGTCCACTAAGAAATTCCAAACACATCAAAAACAAGTATGGGGAGAGGGGATCCCCTTGTCACGGCCCGTGAGTAGGAAGAAGAGACCCAAACATCTCATTAAAAAGAAATGAGTAGTGAGCGGAATAGACACATCACATAATATTATCCAATAGTGACTATGGTAATATATTTTAAATTTATTTGATCATTTTAACATTCAAAATTATGATTATAGATGAATCATTAAAAATTTATGAGTTTGATATTTGCTAACTTGTAGCCACACATAACTGTGATATTATGAGCTACTGAAGCTCATACTATAACCGCATCTAAGACAATGAATGAAATCAACGTTAACAATTCGGTGGATGACAATATCATCGAGGAGGTTTAATTAGTCACGATGTGATGTTATTCCTCTAAGATTTCATTTGTTTCTATATTTCATTATTGCACCCATTACTTTTTTTATGAATCTATCCGTGCATTATCCATCTTGTGTAACCTTGTATTTGTTGAGTGAGCTCAATCATGCAGGGTGCGAGTAGTAGGCGTCTAGCTTCACCAGTCACCCGCTACCCAGGCTGGCAAGTGAGGGGCGAGTGGAGCCGGCAAGCACGCACTCGTCCCTCGGTTAGGGGGCGAGTGGCGAGTGTTGGTTTCACCGGACACTCGTCGCCTGGGCGAGATCTCACATCACGCTCGGCTCGCCAAAAGAGGATTTTCTATTTTACCGTGACATCTTATTTTTGGCCGGTTATTAGTCATTCCAAACATCAGAGTTTCGTTGTTGGCAGAGCAGTTTGGGTTGTGTATAGTAAAATCATAAGGCGGGATCTCGCTATCCGCAGACCACTACCAGAAAACTATAACGATCCGTTCGGCCCTCTGGAATTGGAATTGCAAAATTGGAATTCATCTAATTCCAATTCCTGTGAGAATTGGAATTGGTCTGAATTTCAATGCAGTTGTTCGGCTGCAGAATGAATTTCTAGAATTGGAATTGGAATTGGTTTAGAATTTCTTTTTTTTCTCATGCCCGCAGTATCAGACGACATGATAATTTGAAGCTGGAGTCTTGTGTCACTCGAGACGAAGTTCTTGCAACAAAATCAAGTGGTGGAGGGAATTATTCCTTTACAATCTCTAACAAAATATAGAAGTTGGCAAAAAAGAATACAATACCAGAGATATCAAATTTAAGTAGTGTACCAACAATTAATTATGATCGGACAACGACGGAGAGATCGGACGGTGATGGCGAGATCGGGTGACAGGGACGAGATCGGTCGACAATGGCGAGATCGGACAACGACGACGAGATCGGTGGCATGATCAGGCGACAACGACGAGATAGGGAAGTGGCGCAGTGAGACCGGGTGGCTGCAGCGAGATCGGGCGGCGGCTGCGGCGAGAAAGGGGGGCGGGGAGACCGGGCGGCGACGGCGGCGGCGAGATCGGGCGGCGGCGACGGTGAGATCGGGCGGCGGCGACGGCGAGATCGGGCGGCGGCGGTGAGATCAGTCGTCGGCTGCGAGATCGGGCGGTGGCGGCGGTATCGGGCGCCGGTAGTGAGCGATGACGAGATAGGGAGGCGGCGGTGAGATCAGGCGGCGACAGCGAGATCGGGCGGCGACGAGATTGGGCAGCAGCGACGAGATCGGGCGGCGGCGTCGAGATCGGGCGGCGACGGCGAGATCGGACGGCGACATCGAGATCGGGCAGCGGCGGCGAGATCGGGCATATGGAGAAATACTTGGAGGGATACGATATCGCGGATGAAGCATTGAAGGTATGTCATGCTAACTACTATTTAGAAGACATCGCTTCATTATGGTAGTGAAAAATACAAACAGATATTGCCAAAGAACTTTATCAGATCGACTCTTGGGAGGACTTCAAGCAAGAGTTGAGAAGGACTTCATCCCTGAGAATGTGAAGGATGAGAACCTGCGGAAGCTCAGAGAGTTGAGGTAGAAGGGCACCATTGGAGACTATGTCAAGGAGTTTACAACACTATCACTACAAGTCTTTGATGTTCCCGAGCATATTATCCTTTTCAACTTCATTGATGGACTGCAAAATTGGGTCAAGTAAGAGGTCAAGAAGAAGGACCCAAGGACCACCAGAGACGTCACTGTTATTGCCGAGTCTCTTATTGAGTTCCAACGCCAACCCAATCCAATCAAGAAGATGAAGGGCAAGTTCAACAATGGAAAGTGCGGGAGATCGGCGAGACAATAAGACCACCAACTTCAAAGGAGGATCAAAGACTTTGCCTAATCCGCGGAAGGAGTTTGAGGAAAGGAAAAAGGAACTTTGCACCAAACGGCGGATGCTATGTGTGCAAGGGTCCACATCCGATAAGCAGCTGCCCAAAGTTGGGATCATTATCTGCTATATTGGAGAGCCAAAATGTCACCCAATTGGAAGAAGGTACTTCTTAAATAAGTTCACTGCAATTACTAAATGCTTTGAACGTGCAGCCAACAAAAGCTACATCAAGCGAGAGGTTGATGTATGTGGAAGCTTTGGTCAATGGGAAGACCACTAAGACCTTAATCGATACAGGAGCTTCACACAACTTCAAGACAGAAGGAGAGTCCAAGAGGTTTGGCTTGCAAGTCATGAAGGGCGGAGGTTAGATCAAGAAGGTGAACGGCCAAGCGAGGCCGTTCGATGGAGTTACACACAATATGGAGTTGCGCAGGGGCACCTTAAAGGGCCGGGTGGACTTCTCTATATCATGCATGGATGACTTCAATGTTGTGCTAGGAATAAACTTTTTAGAGAAGATGCAAGTCATTGTCATGCCAGCGCATCGCTCAGTTTGCATCCTGGAGGAAGGAACTGTATGCATGGTCATTCAAGGATGGGATCCACCAACAAAGGTGACTGATCTACTATCATTCCTTGGCTTGGTGAACTACTGTCGTAGGTTCATCAAAGACTACTCGAAGAGGGCGGTGCCATTGACGGACTTGTTGAAGAAGAACAAGGCTTGGCTATGGACAAATGAATGTCAATGAGCTTTTGAAGACTTGAAAGTAGCGGTTTGCAGTGAACCAGTGCTTGCCTTGCCAGACTTCAATAAGAGATTTGAGTTGCACACAGATGCATCAGACTTTGCGTTCGGTGGAGTTCTAATGCAAGAGGGTCATCCCTTAGTATTTGAAAGTCGCAAACTCAACGAGGCAGAACAGAGGTACGCTGTTAGGGAGAAGGAGATGACAACCATAATACATTGCTTGCAAGTATAGAGACATTATCTATTAGGAGCACAATTTACAATCAAGGCAGATAATGTTGCAACAACTTATTTCTAGATGCAGAAGAGGTTGACTGTTGAAGCCAGGAAAAATCCCAACCTCAGAATTCGGATCAAAGCCGCCTAAGGTTACCGGTTTGGGGGTAAGGCGAGACGGATAGGATGATTAGTATGAAGAACGAAGGCAAACAAAACCCCAGATGTTGCAGCAGGAAGGTCTCACCACATACACGAATGCTCAAAAGGAGCAACCCCTTCTCAACCAAAAGTGGTCGAACTAGGTACGAGGGAGACTAGCCGATGATTAAGTCGCAATGTCGAGTCCTGGTCTCTTAGTAAAAGGAATCCAAAGGCTCAGGTAGTATCTGAAGAGGAGAACTTGCGAGTATGTTGCATAGGATTTTTCCTCTCTTACCACGTATAGGGAAATCCAAGGAGGGTGGGGGGGCATATTTATACCCCACCCCCTGGCGACTAGGCGACTTCCAAGGAAAACTCGCACGGGCTGGGCGAGTATCTTGCCTAGTCTCCTACCTGGCGAGTATGCGAGAGGATCTCGCCATACTCGCAAAGGCCTTCCGCGGTCTTGCCCGCTGACTCTGACTTCTGTCTTGATTGATTGACCTTGACTTCTGCTAACTTGGCCGTGGTAGGACACATCCTCGACGAATATGAGTTGTACACAATCTCCACTCTTTTCGAGCGACGTAGGAACTCGGAAAGAATCATCCAACACCTATTCGGCGAGATATTTGACCGAGTATCTGAGTTGCTCGCCTTTGACGACTGCCTGTCGATCTCTATAAATAGGAGGCCTGGTTTTTTGAGATGGATCTCATCAGCTCGCACAATATGCAGAACGCCAACGAGAAACTTTTTCAGGACAGCCTTGTCGCGTTGTTCGGCTTTCTCTACGTTGTCAAGCCCAAAAGGCCGCGGGAAGAGGATGTCGTTGCCGACTTACCTCCCCATAAAAGGAAGAAAACCAAGAAGTCGAAGACGATACCCGCCTCCAAGGCGGCTTCAACGAGCATCCAAAAGCCCCCTGAACAGGTCACTGCTTCAAGGAGCAAACCCGCTCGTTCCGCCAACACCCAAAAGCTCCTCAGTGACCTTGGCCTAGACGATACCCCTAACACAGCTGTTCCTGACTCAAGCCTTCTCAGTCCGCTGAAAACTCCTGAAGTCGCCAACTCGTCGGTGCCACAGCGGATTGAAGTTGTCTCCCTGCCAGGTTGTTTTATCAAACCATTTTTATTAAAGCAGTCGGTCGCCGCTTACTTCTTACTGACCCAATTTCTTTGCTCGCAGACTCTCCACCGGATGTCGCTGATGCGGCTCTGAATGTCTCCCCCTTGAACTCCGCACCACTGCTCGCCCTTGCAGTCGGGAAACCTCTCCGGACCGCGCACACGGTTCGGATTAATCTTGGCACTAAAAAAACAATGGAAGCTTCGACCCCTTCGATGAAGAAACATCCCCCGGTGCGTCAAGACCCACCGGCGAAGGAGGACCCTCCAGGGAGCGAGGACCCTCCGACGAAGGTCCATCCGGCGAGCAGGGACCCTCCGACGAGCAAGGTCGTCTCCACTCCCGCGCAAGATTCTGCACTGCCAGCGACGAATAATCCATTACCGCAGCCGCCTCTTCTGAATGTCGTTCCTTTGCAGGCGTCGAGTGATCTATTTCCGCCGCCGCCCCCTCTGACCACCCAACCACTAGTTGATAAGCAGCGACCTCCAACATCTCCTCTGCCGAAGTCCTCGCACCAACCGGCTAGTCCGTCACAGCCTAGACCGCCTCCGTCGAAAACTCTGGCCCAGAAACCAGATAGGTCGCGGCCAAATTACTTCCCGCCGAGGGTCGGGTACCCCGAGCATGGAGGTCGTGGGCAGGGTAAACCCGTCAAGCCTGCGGGTGGTTCATCTTCTGGCCGGGGAGATACCTCAGGTCGCGACCACTCTCTTTGTCGATCACGGTCTCCTCGTCGCGGTAACTTGCGTTACTATTGTTTCGTTTTGATGAGTTAGTCGTTAATTTCTAATCTAACATCCTTCTATTTATTTCGGCAGATAGCCTGACAACTCTATGGGCAGCCTTCATCGACGCCATCGGGTTATCAAGCAGCGAGTATCGTCACGCCGCTGCTCGCGCCTATCTGGAGCTAGAGAGAAAGTTCGACCAGCTGGCGATTTGTAACAACCCCATCCGTTCATATGGTATATCCTAGAAGGTCCGGTCGGGGCCCCACAACATATACCACAAAACAGACGATGAAGCTACGAGATGATATCAGAGTACGCAGCGCACCTAACACAAAGCATTCTAGCGGAAGCCTATACGAAAACGTGAACTCCACAAGTGAATGTCCACATATAACACAACCCCACGTTGTATAGATCTTACATAGGAATGTCTTACAAGAGTACAAAAGTTGGCCTTATGGCCTTACATGGCTTTTCAAACAGTGGCCTCAAACAGTGGCGCGCAGGCCGGCCACAATAAAAGCAAACACACAACAAGCAAACATAAGCCTTCGAGGGCTAGCCGCAGCCGCAACAACAGCAGCAGGAACATCAACCTTTATGCGTCCCGCTTGGCTCTCCAGCACCTGTACAGGGACAATCCACCCAACGGTGGCAAACAGAGGCAACGGTCAGCATCCAGCTGATCAAATTATAACGACCCTATCCCTTTCTCTCGGGGCAGCGGTAATCTTCCCTGCAGGCATATCATCACAAGTATGACACTATATCATATAATGTGCTTTCACGCACACATGCCTTCACAACCGTTCGCCACCCGGCCTAACGGTCCATGCACTCAGGGCACCTTTTTGGTGTTCTAGCAAAGCACTTGCCCACCACCGTATTAGGGTCACAACCCAACGGTAAATCTCTTGAGCATTTACTCCATGACGTGCAGCCGGAGTTCTAGTCTTACTACACCGGGATGGCCCGTAGCGCTCCATTGTGTCATGGCGCGCATGCCTAAGACTCTTGTTATGTGCTCCAACAGACCACCCCTTTTTGGTCCACGTCGGACGGACATAACGCAGGTCGGATCCTCCATCCCCGTTGCTAAAATCTCCTTGCCCTCTCCGAGTACGGCGTACTTGCGGCTTCATCAAAGGCGCGGGTCGGTCTCACCAATCCTATTCTTGGCACACAGCCTGGGTATTTCTTACACCCATTCTTTTCGTAACAACAGCGGGTCTTTCCTGGGCACACCAGTACTTCCTGTTACTCTCTTCACAGGTGGACACCGCAATATCACCAATGTCAGGGGTCTTTCCTGGGCGCACTAGTACTTCCTGTTACTCTCTTCACAGGTGGACACCCTACGACATCAAGCATCACAAAAGACCTTTCCTTGTCACACCAGTACTTCATGTTACTCATTCACAGGTACGACCTAATGATACAAGCATAACACGGATATTTTCCTGGACTACCACTCCAATACTTTCTGCTACTCCTCTTCACAGGCATAACCCGTTGACTCCTTAAACTACACGGTTATCACGGAGTCTTCTCCGATTCGAATACAACATCATCCATCCAGACCAACCTGTCCAGATGAGCTTCACACAGCATGCTTATTCCGTACTCTATTTCCGGATCTATATGCCAACAAAGGGGATTTCATGAATCACCCAAAAGACTCCCAAAATCAGCCACCTCTTGGTGGGGGAATCACAAACATATGCCAAAAGGAAGCCTTCACATGGCTAGGAAGAAAATTCGTTACCCTTGAAGCCCTCTTCGGTGCCATGAACTCTAAGCTGGCTTGAACGACTCACAAGAGCTTTTCCTCCGCAACGCTGGCTTCGGATCTCTCGTCGGTAAACCGCAGCACCACCGGTGACCAGCCCCTTGCCTCCTCCTCCTTCTTCCTCTCCCTTTCTCTCACTAGTAATGAAGAAAGAGAAGACCAAATGAGAAATGAGATTTCTCTTATCATTCACGGCCTTAAGGAAATAGGGAGGCAGTTCAACCATTGGATCCCAGCTGAAAGAACGGACTGCCACGATTTTGCCAGAAAAGCTAATTTTTGCCTGACACGACCTGTGACACGCCCGTATCCATGGTCGTGTGCCTCAAGCGGTGCTCAACCGACTTATCCAAACCAGTGACATGCCCGTGTCCTGGGCCGTGTCACCCGACATGCCTTCAGACACGCCCGTGTCTGTGGCTGTGTTCACAGGCGAAAAAAAATCCCAAAATCGCCCGAGACTCACACGGCCTGTGACACGCCCGTGTCCCAGGCCGTGTGCCGTACACGGCACTAAGACATGCCCTAGCGCAAACTTCATCGGGATGAGTTCGTCGACCCGAAGGGACATGCCCGGTGACACGCCCGTGTCACAGGCCGTGTTCACCCACTTCTCGCCATCAACGACCACATCTCGACACTCAACGATCGTCGAGCATTTTCGTCGAACACACGACACGGCTTTGGACACGCCCGTGTCCTTGGCCGTGTGCCTTCTCTCGACACATCGTCGAGCGAAAAACGTCGACTCCCGGGAGATCGTCGACACGGGCTCGACACGCCCTGGGACACGCTCGTGTCCCAGGCCGTGTCACCCGAAAAGTTGTCTGCTGAGAAAAATTGGGCTGTTACACGATTTGCGAGCCACATCATCAGTTCTCATCTCTGGAGGTGAGAATGGAGAGGATGGAAGAACTTCGGGCCAGCCTGGAGAACTACGAGTCCCGCTTCCACATGATCAGCGAGATCGACCGACGGATGGCGATGAAAGTCCACCGTCTTCAGCTTGTCCTCGACGAGTTGGCTGGGATGCGTGCGAGCATGGGATCTACTGGTCGATTGGCGAGGATGGAGGAACAGCTGCGGCTCGACGACGATGCGATAGCACTGGCGACCAATCATTACCGGCGGGCGCGTGAGATGGGATGGGCAAGACGACATCCACATCCTCCGGAGCGGCCGCCTAGAACTTAAAAATTCTTTCTTTATTTGAACTCATTGTAGGGGATTATTTGTAATGATCAATATTATATTTGTAATAAGCGAGTTTGTATCTCGCTCTTGATTTCTGTTTCTTGTTCTTCGTTGTTTACTCGCTTCCTTTATGTGATATACCGAGTTCATTTCGTAGGTTTTGGCGAAATTGCGAGATTTCATGTTGCGTTGTGCGAGATGGGCTGATGTCGGGGATCTGCTTACTCATCTACGTTGCGACTTAGGATGATACTCGCCGAAGCAGATATATACCCCCCCACCTCGTTCGTTTGCCTTTGCGTATAAATAGAAAGCGTGGGTAGGCCATAAATATGTTGTTGCGAATTTCTATCTCCAACTCTCGAGTATATTTTCTTGCTGGAGTGCCTCTGCCTTCCTTCTCTTCTCGACTTTCCTTCTCTTCTCATTAAGCGAGCTCGCTGAAAATGGTTGGGGACGATGCTAGCGCTCGCCGACAGGCCCACACTGCCAATTTTGCCGACGCGGCTTTTAAGAAATCCATCACAACAGAGCGAGATCTTGAGCGTTCAGGGAGCGACTTCTGCCGGATGGTTACTCGGCTAGACTGCCTACTGGGAGCGAATGACTTAACACCTACATCGAGGGTGTTATGGTCTTGTTGCTCCGTCATTTCTACGCTGGTCTGCGACTTCCCTTCTGGCCAGAATATCGCGAGATCCTGCGGTATTTTGGGATCGTCCCCGCGTAAATCAACCCCAATGGAGTGGCGATAATTATGAGGTTCCTTTGCTACCTGCGTGAAGAGAGGGTTGCCTTCTAACTCTCGGTTTTTCGAAAGATATTCGCCTTTGCCGCGACCGCTGAGGGGGTTGTCTACTTAAACAGCCACGTCTGCACCTTGGTGGGGATGACGAACAAAGTCCATAGGTGGAGCGAACAACTAGTTGTCGTTCAAGGCGACTTTGAGGGCCTTCTGGGGAGGCCGCACCAACCTGCCGATGTCGCCTTCCTCCCGCCGATCTTGGAAGATGTTTGCGAGCAACTGTTCGAGTCCTTCCGAGGGTCGGCGCTTCGACGTCATCCATTGGTGGCTCAATGTCAACATGCTCTTTGAGATCCATCCCTGTAAGGGTAAGATTGAGCGAGAATCACACCTACTCGCATGCACGCTGCATTTTTCGATGCTCGTACTAATGTTTTGCTCGATATTTGCAGTGGTTTGCGAGCTTCCAGAGAACCGCTTCCTCCGGCGAAGGAAGTCGCCGCATCCTTCCTGGAATCCAACCCTCTGCCTGACGTTGGCGAGAAGAAGAAACTTGTCAAAGGGAAGGCGAAAGTGATGTCGCTTGACCCTGTGAGTAAGAGAGCCAAAATGTAGTCGCCTCAGCCCATCGATCTAGAGTTGTCGCTTGATGCTCGGGCGCCCCACTTCCACCCAAATTTCAATCTTGGGCGAGGTGTGGTGGATGCTTATGGTCGCCCGTTGGTGACCTGGTCTGAGGACGAGCACTTGGTGACGCTGAGCACCAACCTCCCCTCCTGGTCGGTAGATTGGGAGGATAAGGGGGAGGCCTTCGCTGTTCTCCATGCTTTGTATGGGCGAGTTGACGCAGAGTCACTGTTGGAGCTCAGCCCAGAGGAACTCGCCCAACAAACCTCATGCTCGCTCGTACGGACTGTAGAACTAGGACATTACTTGGCCGGGAAGATGCTGGAGATGCATGGTGCTCTAAAGACCGTCACCAAGAAGGCTATAGATCTCGTCATGCAATCAGTTCGCTGGAGGGACTATGAGGTAAGTCGCCTTCCCGCGTGCGATATGGGCGATTATGACTTAGATTTATTTTGCTGACTGTTATTTATCGCAGGCTGCCGAGATTGATGTTGCGAAGAAGCTCTTCGAGTGCGAGGAGAAACTCGCCAACTAGTTGGCGGAACTGGAGGCAGCCCAGGTCCGCGCCGCTGAGATGAAAACTTGCCTGACAGCCTTCGAGGGACGCACAAGCTCTTCCGCTCCCTGCCCCGATGCGTTGCGGCTGGATGATGACCCGCATTGGGCAGTTAAGATGTCTCGCGTCCTTTGGAAAGAGAGGTCGTCGTTCCGCCGCGAGATAACGCAGCTGCGGGGAATATTATGCTTGCTCAACTGAGGATCAATGGCCAGCTTATCGAGGGGTATAAGCAACTCACTGTCGACGAGCTTATCCCTGAATTGCTTGCCGAGGAATCTACCTTGCCCGATCGCGTCTCTTCCTCGACATCGGGCTCCAGCAGCAGCGGCAGTGGCAGTAGCAGCGGCAGCGGCGAAAGCACTGATGGGGAGGCAAGCAGCGAAGGCGGCGAGGAAGAGGAGGGTACCGACATTGGAGATGACGAATATCGGTCAGATACTGGCGACGATGAGTCCTAGTTGCTCGTCGGTTTTCCTCATGCTCGCATATATAAAAGACTGTCAACATAAATTTTTGTAACTTGTAAAATTCTTCGATATATATACAAGTTTTAAGTTACTTCCCATTTTCTTCTTTATTCGTACGCTCGGTGGTTGATTGCGCTTGCTAGGCTCATAGGCTCGGAGAGGTTATGCGCATTGTATGCTTATTCGCACGTTGATATCAATCACAGTCGCGTCGTTACTACTCGCACGGGCATGGTCGCTCCAACAATTCACATCCCAATGCTTGCATCCGTGTCCGCGTGCATATTCCCCATGGTATATTCGCATGCTCGCCAAGACATGTTGAAGCCAAAATTGACCTCTGTGGAGTTTGGGGTCCCAAAAGATGGGTGACCTCACACCTACTACACTCGGGGGAACGTCACGGACCAAAGGCTCCTGAAACTAGAAACAGACCCTCGGCTCTAGCGTGGAGGTCCCACCTCACACCTGGAAGATCTTGGAGATCTCCCCCTCCCTAGCCAATGCAGAGCTAGGGTGCATTGGAGGATGAAAAGAGAGTGAAGAAGAAGTGCTCCTCTTCAAGGCACCCCTAAGGGCCTATTTATAGTTTTCTGGGGATGGTCTGCAAATAACCAACCTCCACTGCTCTAAGAATGACAAAAGTGCCCCAGATTGGCCTGCCAACAGCCAAATCCCGCTGTTCTAAGCGGCTAATTGCAGTCCACCAGGGGTAGTCTCTCAAATCGGGCGGCCTGGCGGTTTGACGGGAAGCGAGGGGGGAGGGGCGGCCTGGGCAGACAGGCGCCTGCTGGATGGACGGCAGTCTGGCGAGCTGAGCCCTGGCAAGACGGCGGTCTGGAGAGCTGAGGCCTGGCGAGGCGGCGGTCTGGCGAGCTGAGCCCTAACGAGACGACGTCCTGGGCGAGGCGGCGATCTGGTGAGCTAAGCCCTGGCGAGACGGCGGCCTGGCGAGCTGAGGCCTGGCGAGGCGGCGGTCTGGCGAGCTGAGCCCTGGCGAGACGGTGACATGGACGAGGTGACGGTCTGGCAAGCTGAGGCCCTGGCGAGACGACAGTCTGGCGAGCTGAGCCCTGGCGAGACGGCGGTCTGGCGAGCTGAGCCCTGGCGAGACGGCGGCCTGGGTGAGGTGGCGGCCTGCTTGCGAGCTGTGCGGCCTGCTTGCGAGCTGGGCGGCCTGTTTGCGAGCTGGGCGGCCTGCTTGCGACTCTTCAAAGGGGCCGGGGGAGTTAGCAGATATTTCTTCCCCCTACTAGTATGTTACGCAGGTCCACCTAAAATTGGCCGCCAAGAGTGCAAAACTCCCAAAAAGCTTAAAAACGTGCACCAAGTCTTGCGCCTTGCTTGGGGCCCACTTAACGCGAATACGAGGTTGTACACAATCCCCACTCTTTTCGAGGTTGACATAAGCTCGGAAAGAAACGTCCAACCCAACGTATTCGCGGAGTGGCCTTCTTATAGCCGAAAATACTTGTCCCCTCCCAGGGGAGTCAACCTGTCATGCCAGCTATTGGGAGCCTGAGTGACAAGACGGTCTCGGGGTAAAAAAACACTTGGCCTCCCCGAGGGGTCAGCCTGTCAAGCCAGCTAACGGGAGCCTGGGTGACGAGACGGCCTCGGGGTAAAAAACACTTGGCCTCTACGAGGGGGTCAACCTGTCAAGCCAGCTAATGAGAGCCTGGTTGACGAGACGGCCTCGGGTTAAAAAACACTTGGCCTCCCCGAGGGGTCAACCTATAAAGCCAGCTAATGGGAGCCTGGGCGACGAGACGGCCTCGGGGTAAAACTAATGGCCTCCCCGAGGGGTCAGCCTGTCAAACCAGCTAATGGGAGCCTGGGTGACGAGACGGGCTTGGGGTAAAAACACTTGGCATCCCCGAGGGTTCAACCTGTCAAGCCAGCTAATGGGAGCCTAGGTGACGAGACGGCCTCGGGGTAAAAAAACCTTTGGCCTCCCTGACTCCCCGAGGGGTCAACCTGTCAAGCCAGCTAATGGGAGCCTGGGTGACGAGACAGCCTCGGGGCAAAAAACACTCAGCCTCCCCGAGGGGACAACCTGTCAAGCCAGCTAATGGGAGCCTGGGTGATGAGACGACCTCGGGGTAAAAAAACACTCAGCCTCCCCGAGGGGTTGTTAGAAAGTAGCGAAAAAGAGAGAACAAGCGGATAAACTTTTGAATAATTGAAATTTTATTATCCAAAAAAGATATCATTTACAAAGGTATGGCCTCCCTATATAGAATGGAGGAGATAAGAAAGAAAGTATACAAACAATGTGGGACTAAACATTTACAATACTGAGCGGCTAGAATAAAGGTGACCGCACAGGCCGCGCGGTTAGACAGATGGGTAAACCGCTCGGCAACTCCAGCAGGATAGAACATGCCGCAATGGTAGACCGATAGACCGCCCGGACTCAAGGCTTCAGAGTGAGATCGCCAGACCGCTCGGTCAACAAACCGCTGGATCAGACCGCTAAGCCGCCCGGTCAACAAACCGCTGGATCAGACCGCTAAGCCGCCCGGTCTAATACTTCAACACTCCCCCTCAAGCTGGAGCATAGATATCAATCATGCCCAGCTTGTCACAAATGCGGAAGAAGGAAGTAGAAACCGGCTTGGTGAAGATATCTGCCAATTCCTTGTCAGAGGTGACAAAAGGAGTACAAATCTGTTTCTTCAAAATCTCTTCCCGAATGAAGTGACAGTCAACCTCTATATGCTTTGTTCTATCATGGAAGACCGGATTTCTGGATATGTGTATAGCGGCCTTGTGTCACAGAACATAGGGAGAGGACAGTCATATACCTCGCCCAGGTCAAACATGAGAGCCCGCAACCACTTTAACTCACACGTGGTTGACGCCATACTCCGGTATTCGGCTTCGGCACTGATCTGGAGAACAACAGACTGTTTCTTGCTCTTCCAACTCACGAGATTACCTCCAACAAAGGTACAAAAACCTGATGTGGATTTACGATCGCCTTTGTCATCCGCGTAACTTGAATCTGAGTAGGCCTCAACCCTTAGATGACCATTCTTCTGAAAGAGTAACCCTCTGCCCGGTGCTGCTTTGATATACTCCAAAATCTTCAGGCGGACTGAAGATGGCACTCCCTGGGAGCTTGCATAACTGACTGACCTTGCCTACAGCATAGGCGATGTCGGGTCTAGTCACCGTGAGATAGATGAGTTTGCCTACCAACGTCTGTACCTTGTGACATCAGAATAGAAGAGGCGAGTCATCCGTCCACGTTTTGTCTTCTCCAACAGCCATTGGAAAACGAGCTGGTTTGGCACCTGTCAATCCTGCTTCTCGTAGAAGATCAAGGGCATACTTCCGTTGAGAGAGAACCAAGGAGTCAAGTTTCCGAGAGATTTCTATATCCCCAAAAAGTATTTTGGGGGAGCCCATATCCTTCGTGACCAAGTGCTGACGGAGGTGCTCTTCGTCAAGTCCACCCCATCTCGGTCATCGCCAGTAAGGAGAATATCATCCACATTACGGCCAAAACCACCAGTCCCGAGGCTATTTTGCGAATGAATAAGGAGTGATCGGCCGAACTCCTTTGAAAGCCGATGGTAGCCACAATACCACTGAATTTGTCAAACCATGCCCGAGGGCTCTGCTTTTAGGCCATAAATGCCTTCTTCAAAATGGACATACACGTGTCTCCC